>LHUT01007744.1:0-10528 GCA_001412135.1 Silene latifolia subsp. alba | reverse complement strand
CTTAGACTATAAGATAGCTGATTATATAAAAAAAATGTTTGGCAAACTAACTGAAAAGGTAACTGATTATGATGAAATGACATAAAAGGATATGATAATTATTTAGTAATATAGATTTAAGGGCAAAAAAGTAAAATAAAAGCAAATCAGGTATCTGAAATCTCAAATGCTACTCTAGATAGCATTTCATTTCAGATGCCTTATTTGCTTAAATAAGCTACTTGCCAAACGCTTACGAAAAAATAAGATACCTAAAATTTTGGTCAAATAAGCTACCTTGACCAAATCAGATACCTGAAATGTCTTTGCCAAACGGAGTCTTAGATTGGAAATCTTTAACAAGGGTTTTTAATTTTTTATGGATCGATTTTATTATTCAACGATTTAATTGTATTAATTTTATCTTGCTGAGTATTGAAGCGGAAAATGGAAGTGTTTTAGTCTGCGTCTCTGCCTAACAAGCACTTCCCCGTACATTCCGTCTTTTTGGCCTCCATCAAATTACCCTAACCTCCAATAATTACCATGATTTGCTAATGAGGACGTCAAGTTACTTTGTTAATAATTTTAAAATGTTTTATCATAAATCTGTTTTACAAGAGACTTACTCAAATCGTTTATATGCATAGACTCACTCATTGATTGCAAAATTACCCAACCTAACGGCGAAGAGAATAAAACTACTCATATGTGTATAAAATACTGAAAATGAACCGTCCTAGACTAACATGACTCTTATTCAACCCAAGTGATCAAATTTCTCTGGCGTAGTTGCTATGAATTCAGTCTGTCGTCGACTTGTACTCATATCGCTTATTTTGGATCATGACGGATATACAAGGCGACATAGAGCGATTGCATATTCGATCTTACTTGTCTGGCAGTTTGCATAGGAAGAGACGATAATTCCTAAACCGATTAAAGGACTGTTTTCCTAATTTCATTAGTTTTTCAGTATTATGTAGTTCACTCCTATTCCTAATCCTACATACCTGTGTTTATTAGTCTTCGATTTAGTCTAAGATTAGGAAAGATGGAAGTCGACAATTTACAACTTGTATAAATACAACTCATTTATCATCATATTATTCATTCATTCATTCAATCACAAAACAAAACAAAACGTTTTATATCTCTTACAGCATATACCAATATTTCCTGAAGGAGTCGATTAAATAAAAAGAAAGAGAATGACGAAGGCAAAGAGCAGCAGAAGCAGAAGCAGAAGCAGGGGTGCTCTACCAATAAGTGTAAGTATAAGAGTAAACGAGCAAGGATGGGGTCCGTGGTGTGAGTTTGCTGCGTATTATTTGCAAGGGTTATTCGACATTCTTGTCATCTTGGTTCAAGTAGTTTTGGGTGTTGTAGCTTTTGTCATGGCTTTATTTTGTATGTATGCAGCTGGACGGTATACTTTATATTTTACTTATTTGGTGTTTAAATACGTCCCACTTCCTGGCCTTCCTGTTTTACAACATTATAATTAGACTCGAATTGACCTACAATTCGATTCTTTTAATTTTTAACTTGTAATATAATAAATATTCGTTTTCTGGATTTTTATTATTAACGATCGAATTGTATTGATTTCCTCTTGTTAATATACGTTTCGTACTAGAAGTAGACGAGTAAGATCTATATTCCTGGTTCAACTTTGATTCCTGACAATCCTCTCTTCGAGACAATCAATTAAGTTAGCAGTACAGCGCAATACAGAACTTGTTAAACTATAAAGATAGATGATTAATTCATTCTAGCTTACGAGTTACGAACTACACAATTAAGCGTTCATCTAACGATTAAAAGAATACTCATTCACCTGTCGATAGAAGAATATTGAAAGGTGAATGATGTTAAAGGCAGTAGTCAAACCGGCTGCTTGATGTTGTCTTCAACGAGTTCTATACAGCGGTATAAGACAAACTCAACTGGGTTTAACCCACAGATTATGTCGAACCCGTGTTGTTCACCGTCACTCTTAGTGTCTGACATCGCGGCTGTGACAACGGTTCGCAGGGGTAATAGCATTTCATTGTAGACCTTCTGTAAGTTGGCTTTCGACAGCACCCCAGTGTGATTTGTTTTCCCTGTTTTAATGGAAAATAGATGAGACTGTATTTCAAGAGACTGTTTTCGTGCACTGAAGCCGCCGTTAACCACATATCATAATTTGACAGCAAATACCACCAAAGCAAAGAAACGAAATGCTGCAGTAGGAAACAAGTAAGTTCACCTGTTGATTCTGTAATCAAGATATATCTGAATAGGTTAAGCGCAGAAAGGACCTGCATCATAGTTAATACCCGATGTCAAACCGTGTACCAGTTTTAACTTCAAAAAGTTGTTGAGTAATAATGCTTGTGACCTAGGTTCGAAAATCAACATCAAAAGTACCTTGGTGAATAAGGCTACAAAAAACTGCATAAACCAGACATGAACGACAATCCGAACCATGTAAAAAAAAAAAAGGAGAGATTTTGTAGGTTTGTACCGCATCAATTTGGTCAGGGAGGGAAGGCGGTCCTCCAGAGGGCAGTCTCAAAATAAACTCCACCAAGTCAAGTATGGCAGCATTCCAAAAGGAGTTAGTAGTGCAGATTTTTGCTTCTTTCAGTTTAAGATAGTCATTTCTAAGGTTCTCTCTGACAAAATCTAGAAGTATTGCCGTCTGCACAAAATTTAAACCAGTAAAGTGAAATGCATAGAGTCGACTGCTCACAATGTATACCTGAAATCAAGTGAAACTAACCATGGAGGCTGAGCTGCTATTTTTAACCAAGAACTGCATCATGTCAAGTCTCAAGGAAGCGGGGAAATCAGCTAGTACCTGTCATACGTGGAAGACGAGAATTATGTTTTCTATATAGAATAGATGAACATACAAAATATCATAAGATACTAAAGAATAACTCAACTATTTCTCATCTCATCAAACACACAATAGGCGTACATATTACATACGAGGAAAAGCAAGGAATCAATATTCAATACTATGAATGTACGTAGCGTTACCCGAGTATTTAGAGCACAGAGAGGTTGTTTCCATATGACCAATAACAAAAAGCGCATAGAGAATTGCATTGAATGTCAGCTACTTCCACAATTAACAAAAAAGTACCATTAGCTCAGCGAGTCATATTGCTTTATTACATCATATTCCAAAACCAATATTAGAAGTGTAAATATTGAATGATGCTGCCGATCAATAAGTCGGGACTTGGGAAAATTCGTTTTTATCCGTACATCTACAGCAAGGGGTGGGGGCGTCAGACCTAGACAGTAAACAGCCTTCGACTAGCATTTTCATTTTTGGGCATACCAAACAACAATATGGATCGGCAGCATAATAACACAACAGATCCATGAAGTCAATAGAAGTATATTTACATGAGAAACTCCTACAATCAAAACACCGAAATATGCGAAGGACTTCAAGAGCTATAGGGGTCTCACACTTTTCAAGGTAGCAAAAGCCATCTTCCTTAGCTCAGCACTAGGAGCAGTCATGATAAGTGACGTAATAGCCTGAATGATCTCCAAGGCGAAAATACATCAGAACACATGATGCACATATTATTGATGTGGTTAAGAAATAAGATAGGATAAGATAGAGGAAGATTGCCTGCAAAGTTGAAATAAGACTGAGTGTATCGAGCGAGCATAGCAGGTCTTCGCTCATCTCTTGCTGGTCATTATTTTCTGTGATGCCAAGCAAGAAATCTAAAGCATGTTTCTTTAAGCTCCAAGGCAAGTTGCCAAGAGCGAATACAAATTTCATGGAACCTACAGCTGACCATCTGCTGCTTCGAGTACTCCTAAGTTCATCTTTGAGAATGTGCAAGTCCTGCCTAGCAGCCTGGACAACTTCATCAGATATATGACCCCAAATCACTGTCAAAGCATGAGAAAATATAAAAACAGTGTGTATGACAATCTATGTAACTTCAATTCTTCATTTTTAATCATACCCGTGCCCAACGTGACACTTAAGGATATGGATATTTAATAGGATTATTTAACAAGAATACTCCAAACTATAGGTCACCTTCTAAAAATACTTCGAACATTAATTTAACTCACAATAAAACATACTTCCTCCCAATGTCTATGTTTACCCCATTGTCCTAATATTTGTGAGGTGTATTTTAATGAAATGGGGCAAACATAGACATTAGGAGGAAGTACTATTAACTGTCTCTTCTCGTATTATACCCGTATCTGTTTTAACCTGTAAAATCAGGTTAAAAAGCAGTTAACTTCCATAACCACCGGTGAATCACTCTTCCAACCACCACAAGTCCACAACTCCATCTTCTTCAGTCATCAACCATTACCAAACCTACTGCTCATTTACACCATTCTCAACCACTGCTCACCACCGTAGCCACCCACAAATTACCGCCATCTTCTGCCCATAAAACCAAAAAACCACCCTTCACGTAACCAAAACCACCATCAAATACATCTCGCCTCTTCTTCTTCCCACCTTGTGCGTAAATAAAGCTATGGAAGCCTCTTTACTTTTTATGGAAATTAGTTGGAACCAAGCCATGACAAACTCGTAGAAAATTTGGTGGAATAATGGTTCACACTCGGTTTTTATTTTTGATTGATTCTAAAGAGGATTGTTTTATTTTTGATTGCTTTGAAAGAGGAATGTTTAAATGGAAAAGTAGCTCAACCTTCTATAGAATTTGAAGTTGGAGTAAATTTTATAAGAGTCAATTTCATTAACTAGGAGACCCTATCATTTGCAAATGGGATTCATCCAACTTATCTCCAATTCCGTTCAAAAATGTTCTACTCAACTTCTAATCTCCCACTAATGATTTCAATTAATGTTCCTCTCAATTTAGCAATTTGGTTTCAAAAGTGTAGTAAGTGAATTAATTTCCTGAATCAAACCTTCACTCATTGTCGTCCTCGTGGTGCCCCTCCATCAACAGTGGATTCAGAATCCCAGATCCCAAATCAAATTTGGGGTAAATGTTAATTTGGGGTTTGTGAGGTTGTGAAGTGGCGTTGTTATGAAGTTCATATGTTTGGCGTAGCTAGCTGATTTTTGGGGTGGGTGTACACGGTGGTTATGGGTGTAAGGTGGCGGTTGTGGGTGTAGTGGTGTAACGATAACTGACAGTGGTCAAGGGTGTGTTTGTAAAAATAATGGAAGTGACCTTTTGAGAAGGTGACCGATAGTTTGGAGTATTCTTGTCAAATAACCCTATTTAATATGCCAATCTAACAAACTTCTCCTAACAGAGATATAAAGGGAGGCTTGCATGACAGAAACAGAGGAAAAAAAACGAGTATATGAAGCATGTCTATGATTTTGACGTTTTTAAACGGTTAAGCCTTGTGTGATAAGCATCTCTTCACTTCCCATTTTCTTAGAGTCAATCTCCCCATCAACTTTAAAACGCTAAATCTTTCAAAATAATTTATTAATTTTGTTTGAATTTTTTTTCCATATTGTATCTTCATTTTAGGACAGTCCTAGAGCATCCAAATTCAAATTATGGCGAGTCCAACAGTTAGATATGTACCCTTGTCCGACACACTGTAACCGAATCCCAAGTAACATAGATGCCAGTAGCTGAGAGTGAACATTGGGGTGAAAGACTCACCTGAAAGCACTGCTCCATGCTTGACATAAGAAAAACAATCCATATAATCATCGGTATCACCTGAACATAACACAGAAAAACTTGGCATAAAAACTGCACGGAATGGCGAGCAGGAAAAGACTATCCCTCGGCAAACCAGGAACTTTTGTCAACAACTAAATGGAAAAGTTCCCTCAAACAGCAATAAACTCACCATCGCAAACACGGCTGATGAGTGGATCAATTCCATGGCCAGTTATGAGATCAGCATATAATAAACCACAGTATGGAAAGACGCTTGACAGTTGTTGCACAAAAGAAAGACACATCGATTCTCTGGTCCCCATAGTAATTGAAGCAAGAGCCTGTAGAACATAACAAATATACGTGTTTATTACAAGGTACAAATGTGCTCAACTAAAAAATAAAATAGAACCACAAAACCGATAATTGCCACCCAAATATGTGCACTACAGTCTACTAGTTTATGGAATTAAGTGCCTACCATGACTTGCAAAACATATAAAACCAGTAGACTCTGAAGGTTTGAGCTTGCTTCACCCTCCTGTAGACCAAAAGACAGATTAGCCTCATGACATTTCAGCAGTAACAATCAATATAACACGGGTAATCTGAAGAATGATAGCTTATATTGAAGAACAACAGACCAACTTTTTGCAAGTTGCTTGTATTGAACCGGCAACGGCAACAGCTCCTTCGAACAATTTGTCAACGCCTACATCACAATCATCTAAATCGAAAGATGCGGTCTTTAAAGCATTAAGGATAATGGGAAGCGCAACTTTGATTTGCTCAAAATGGCGTCTTTGTATGGACAGGAATACTGAAAAAGGAGAAAAACAACACATGGAGACTTCTCAAACACTCAATGTATATATATTGGAGAAAATTATGGAATAGAAAAAAGTCAAATTTCCAAATCGGATGATGAACTGAAAAAATAACAATAGCCAACCACAGTACCTTTAGAGATTTCATGCAGAAAAACAGCAACATACCCTGCAGCATCTGTTGTTTTGCCATAGGAGTCCAATGCCTGCTCCAACGATATAATGTTGTCAGAAACAAGATAAGAGTAAACCCACTATATAGCATATTAGAGTTGCTGGTGCACATATTACCAGAACGACACGTCGAAACCTCATTCTGTCGTCTTATATTACTCCACTGCAAGTGTTAGAGTGTTGGACAGGCTATTTGTGAAAAAAGTTTGTGCTTTTAGCTAAAACAGGCCTCTTATGAACAAAGTTATGTCTTCAGCCCAAAAAATTGTGGAAAAGTTCGATGTCTTGGTGGACACATGAAACACAGCCAGATTTAAATGTCAAGTAACATAATTTTGCATATACTTTCAAAGAAACTAAGTGCAATGAATAGGTGAGTGAGCACATAAAGAAGTCTATGAATCGTATTGTAGCTACTATGGCAAGGGTTCTATACAAGATTAGTACAATGCTTACAAGTTGAAGCTGAGGTTGACAGCATGAAAGAGTTATTCTGACCTTGACCCTTGAACAACGGACTATCATTAGCTATAACTCCTATAAGTCAGATTCGAACAAGTAAGACAGCTTTTATTAAGATTTTAATGAACATGATTGATCCTCGGGCGTATCGATTTTAGCAACAGATATACTCAGTATATGGCAGGCGAAATAATTTTTCAAAGGTTGCTGTGAGCTGTCTTCTCACTAACTAGCTCTAAATCCTGGTTTCTGGACAAGAACTTGCTTTCTCATGGAAGCTGTCAGAGCAAAGTATCTTAACAATATAGCTTACGCCTTACAGTAACCCAGAAGAAAACAAAGGGAACGGAGATGGGAAATAATGGCCCCTGTATATCCTTGCAAAATAATTTAAACATTTACTATTCCCCCATTACATCTCTTCCATATTATGGAGCCGTTGAATTATTAAGCATAGTCGACAATTATGGTTCACCATGAACAGGCTAGAAACTACTCCCTTCATCTGTTACCTTTGATTAAAATACCTCTCACAAAGAATAAAAAAGTTAAACAAACGAATGGGACGGAGGGAGTAAAAGATAATTCCTTTGGTTAAATATAGAGAAGACTAAATGGAAAGATAATAGAAAGGTTTATGAAATTAGCAGCTCGTTATCAGAGTGCGGTTACTAAGACAACAAAGAACTTACTTCTTGTTGACAAGATCAAAATCAGCTTTTCAGCAGCAGTGACTAATTAACTGATTATCACTAAAATCTGTCAGAGTTTAGGAAACTGTACCTCAGAGAACACCGAAATCATATCCCGTGCACTGCATTTTGTGACAAATACATCAATAATACTTATAACAAGCTCTGAACATCTCTGGGATATCCCTGCAAATGTGGCTACGGCTTTGGGCAACTCAAATGAGAGGGCGTCAATGACAGCCTATAAAGAAAAACCAGTGTCACCATCTACGCATCATAGCAGAAAATATTGGAAGTGTCAATCAATATTAAGTATCTATATCCTTTATTCAACAAGGGATCGCACTGGACAAGATCATGTATCTCACCTTACAGTCACACTTCCTTTTACAGTGCAATGTCAATAAGCAAGGGATCTAATAAGACAGGATCTTTTCAACAGTCTAGTAGAATAGTCAACACCTACATTGTGCCCTACGAGTGATATCACTCAAAAATGTGGCCGCTTTGGCCTGTCATTCTGATACTTCCATTTGAACGCCGTGCTTCCCTTTCTACCATCCTCAGTCACAAAAAACGTCTTTTTATTTAAGCGGGCCAATGGTCCAGCATTCAAGGTCATACAACAATGGTAACTTAAGAGAGTACGAGCACCCACCTTAGTCAAGGTCTTTAGAGGGCAGAACCGTATGCAACCTTACCCCTAATGCCCCTATGACATATAGCAATGATCAAACTGCTCCAATCTAAACGTACCAACACGTATCAACATGAATTAAGCAAGTCTATAATGATCCAGAATGTACGCAGTTTTACCCCTAAAGGCAGTACCTAACACATATTTAGGGACCAACTGCCCCTTCCACTCATAGACCCGCCCAAATTGCTCCGAATTAAACACAACAAAACGGTATACACACATATTACCCAAGTCTCTACTGACCCGAACTTTACTCAACCTTACCCCTAAAACTAACCACGCAAAAACAATTGAAATAACTACCAATCAAACACCTCAAAAACACTAATTTTAACAAATAATTACATAAAGTGTAACCCAATAGCGAAATTAAGGGAATAAAACACAAAACCTGATTAAGAGAAGGGTTTGAGAGGTAAGAATTAATATGAGAAAGAACTGTAATTGAATTAATTTGGGTTTCTTCATCATCTGGAGATGAAATAGAAGCATCATAAATAGAGGAAATTGATTCAACAAGCTCAGAAATTGATGCTTCTGATTGATGAAAATCACCATCTTCAACTGCCTACACACAAAAAGAACAACAATGGCAGATGTAAATATTATACTCCTTTCGTCTCAATCATTTGTTTACCTTTTAAAATTATTAATGACGGGTATTTTAATCAAAATAAATCACCATTTCAACTGCCTAGACATAAAAACAACAACAATGGCAGATGTAAATAGTATTATACTCATTTGTTTACCTTTTAAAATTCTTGGCGACGGGTATTTTAATCAAACGTAAACAAATGATTCTAGAGGGAACAGTTACTACTAAATTAGTGAAAAATATGACTAAAGTTTGGGTCTTTAGCATTAAAGTGGTGATTAAATTAATGGGCAGTGATAAAGATTAAACCTTGGAGCAAGAGTCAAGGAATTGTTGAAGGCCATGGATGAGTTGTGAAGAAGAAGAATTAGGAGAAGTTTCTTTAGCTGACATTTTTTCTTAGAAATTTTTGCAACAAGACGTTTTAGATGATTCGCGGGAAGTTTTTGTCCAGAATAATATACTTCTACAACTCCAATCTACTGGCAATTGGGGTAATCGGGTCGAGTTCAGGTCGGGTCGGTTCGAATCGGGTTATTTCGGGTTTATATAGGGTTGTAAATGATCCTCGCCGATTTGTAGAGCCAAAGTTCGGCTCGAAATCATTCAAAACTGATTCAGAGTCAAGCATGACCAAATTGATCCGATTTCGAGCTTAATAAAAAGCTCGATCGGGAGCTCGTTTTTTAGGCTCGTAATTTGTTCTTTTTATTATTAAACTTTAATGTTTTGTAACTATTCTGTTCTTATTGAAATGTTATTTATTTATGATTATATTTTTAGGGTTTTGATATATACAACCCATTGGGTTGTATTTAAGGAACTAAATATGGAAAGAATTTGTAAATATATGCATTAATTACATTGGATTGTGCATAATTTGGTCTTGAATTCCTAACTTAATACTAAATATAGAAGATATTAAATGCTTAAATACAACCCAATGGGTTGTATATATCAAAACCCATATTTTTATTATAATTGTTAACTACTCCCTCCTAGACTCCTAGTCGCTCATTTTTCACTATTTCTTTTTTCATGATAGTTAAATTTTCTTCCCTCTTTCAGTTTTTGAAAGGTTTTATGTGGTTCAAATTCATTTATATGTGGGGTAAAGTGTTTTGTGTGGTCGAGTAGGCTCATTTCTGAATCAAACATTTTTTAAATCTGTTGTTAGCAAAATATTTGAAGGTAGTAATCAATTTACGACAAGAAACATTCGGTTCAAATCAACTCGTTAACCAAATCAGAACGAGTTTACCATGCCTACCCCTGTCAAGTGTCAACCCCATTCAATCTCCTCTTCAGAACCGATCTGTCTAATTTAACAAAATCAAATAAGTTCTGGGATCTCCACCACCATCATCATCAATTCCTCAATCCCAGAACTAGAAATCCCCAAAATTCCACCAAATCAAACCCTAAAAAAAAAATGGAACCAGATGTAA
>LHUT01007736.1:0-10536 GCA_001412135.1 Silene latifolia subsp. alba | reverse complement strand
CAGTATTTTAGGGTCAAACCCAGGGCAAAACCTTCCAAACCGGAAGTAAAAGCCACTAGCCAAATCGACTAGACTCCACTATAATAATATAGTACCAATACAACGTAACCGTCCCGAATTAATACCAATTCGAAACCCACAATAATATAAGATAACAACCTCTAGCCCTCCAGTAATATTAGTCAATGCCACTAATATCACCCCTAGAGTAACCTCCTAAATTATTGTATAAAAACACCCGTTGTACTGCCTCTCACCCTCAAACCCGACTTGCTATTTTCTACCAAGCTAAGTCACCTTGTTTGATATTTGTTGTGAGATATATATTTCCAAAGGATTTGACATCCTTTATATAGCCTTGCAAAATGATGTTATGATATACCACCATAAATCACCTCACGTTACCAAAACAAATGAATTAAAACAATTCATATGTTTCTACCAAATGTTAAAGCAAATGCATGTAATGTTAAGCAAATGCATTAACATACTCCCTCTGTTCCAGTGAGATGTTTACACTTCCTTTATTTTGTGAGGGGAAAATAAAGGAAGTGTAAACATATCACTGGAACGGAGGGAGTAATTAACACCACCCTAATCTTACATGTGAAACATTATTACATGTAATATTTTCATTGAAACCTTGTGTTGGAAGTTTTAACCCAACATATTTTTTATCAACAAGCCGTTGATGATGTTCTGTTGCCACTCCGTCATATCTTCATCAACCCACATAAATAATTCACATCCGCGAGTGACCGGAGTAAAAACACTTATAAGCTCAGTTAGATGTAAGTAGGAAGTAGGTTGTGCGATATTGTATAATTGGAGGTAGAATTTTATTTACCTAAAACTAATTCATATATTAATTAATTAATAAAACTAATTCATATATGTACATATTTAAATGGTAGAACAATTTCATTTACGTAGAAATACTTGTTAACGAAAGTCTCCAACCTTCCAACTTATTGCGCTAGTAGCCTCATCAACGAATAAATAACCAATAAGACACGGTAATCACTACTCGGGTTCAAAACTGTTATAAGTTGTTTTGCATACCGGAACATAGTCGTTATTCTTTACTTCATTGTTTATTCATATCCGAGCAGGACATTTATGGAGTAAACCGATTGTGAGCCGTCACAACTGAAAATTGCGAAGTTCAAAAAACCGTGTAAAAGCAAATTGTGGGCAATTGTGTATTATAATTTGACAAGTCAGCTACCAAAAAAAAAAAAAATTTGACCCGTCTGAAACGGGAAATAGCAATCTGCGAAGAATCATAGCTGGGTTTTTGAAAAAAAAATACACAGTGATTTTCTATATAATTAGAAATAATAATGTTGTACAACAAGCGACCAAGTACCAACAGAGACTAGAATACACAAATGCATTTACAAATGAGAAATGCCAATAACAGCATCTAAAGAATGTTATCTTCTACGAGTAGCGAGTTCTATTTAGATTTACTGATAAATACACCGGAATTTTTGGTGAAGACACTTGGAAGGAATTCCGGACGAATTAAAGGAATTCCGGACGAATTAGAAGGGGCTGACAGCGCGAGCCAACTTTAACATGATTTCAGGCACCAACCGTTTTCTAGGCGGAGCAGTAGCGTCCTTGGCAAGCGCTTCCTCATCCCCAGCATGAATTATGGAAACTAAATCTTCAAACATTTGATCACTGCCTCCTCTCATTGGATCCTGACAAGACCTTATATTAGAATGGGCTTCCGCAAGAGGGGTGGGGGTCGATTGTACGCACTCTTGATAAATCATAGAAAATATTTGCTAGTACAATGCTCTTTCTCTCCATCACCGTGATAAAAATCATGCAGCTCTAGGATCATGTAGCCATATCACAATTCACAATGCATTGAACAAGTTTTCTTTTTTCTAACTATTCTTTTGTTGTGGGGTTGACGTCTAATTTCAGGACGATGTGAGTGGCATGTCCACAGTTTGCTACTGGAGAACCCATATATTGAAAGCATTAAGAGGGCGACTACAGTAAGTTGAGGTCTGTATCAAAATTGGATTGATATATATGTTATCTAGGCAGGGAAAACCGGGGTGACAGTACATTTTAGAACCAATGGGGCTGAGACTTGCGAGAGCGTCATTGGGTCATGTACTCATGTACGGGTAGCATAAGTTCAAGCTACACTTCAAGTCAGTTGCGTCAGTTTCAGGGCTACATGGGGCCATAGGGCGCTGCTGTTCAGATTTTTTTAGGCTGCTACTATTATCTCTCGAAATATAGAATATACTATGAAAATGGAAGTTTTATCATTTACCTGGAGAAAGACATCAGTGTGGGTCTTCCCTTCGTACAAAATCGCCCGAGCATCGACTCCAAGTCTCTGAAGTGTGGCAGCAAAACTTTCACTGAATCCATCAACAGAAAATTTTAGCGGGCCAAAACAAATCGAGGAATCTCGTGTACATTAAATATGAACTCAATAGATCATATTGAATTTTCGACCCCAACCCAAACATACACCCTCACAAGGAAAATAATAATGTCTCCACCCTAAAATATTGATCATTGTTGATTATGTACATTGTCATTTTGTCAGAGACGGATCACTTTTTTTTTTTTTAATAAAAGAGATGGATCACTTTTGATTATAAACAATGTTCTGATATAATCACTACTCTAACTTGCTGTCTATAAAAGAAAACAAATGGTATAAACCAACATAATAATGCAATCAATCTTTCTGAAAGACTGAAACAAAGAATTAATCAGGCTGATAATTCTGAGTTGTACAAGTCGGTCTCCCATGACTGGTGAGACCAACCACTTTAGTTATGTGTACCTCAATTTATTGTATTTGATGGGGGAATGTCTCATGCAGTACAAGTTCTTGTAATATAGAAGAATAAGCATTTTTAGGCATTCCAATGTTTACAAATCTCCTTTGCCACCAAAAAAATCCACTTTAACAGCAGACCGATCAAATTTCCGTAGAATGAATGAATAGTCTAAGATATGAATAAAAGTGAACCTGGCATCTGATGGAATTGAATAATCTGCAGTACCATGGAAAAGAACAATAGGGGGAAGTAGCGAAACTGCACTTCTGACATTTGGATCCTGCACGATTAGTTCTGGCGAATATCTCTGCAACGATTGCTCCCCTTCCATTATACTGGACCAAAAATTTTACATACTACAACTGAGTATAAAGAGTTAAAGACGCATATCTATAAATTGTTACGAGATAAAATGAGGTGTTGTTACCTCAAAAATATGTTACGGTATAACCCTCTATTGTGGAAGTGGTCGACTAGGTTCATCAAATTATACCTGATAAATTATATTTCACGGCAAAAGAATCAGTTTAAGTAACTAAAAGATTGTAGTAATCCCTTGGATTTCATATTTTCGTTGAATTAAAACCAACTATATATACAAGAGTTGGTGTAACCTACCATCATACAATCTATCCAATACAAGCACTAATACAGGAAACAATATCAACTACTCGTAGAATATTTAAAAGAATATTTACATATTCTATTAGTAACAATAAACAGCAATAACATGAGTTTAAGAGGTACAGTGTTAAACTAGCACAAAAGCTTGAGATAGAAGCCTTATTCAAGATCTTGTAAACTAGCCGTTACTCTCCCTCTTTTTTTTCAGACTTTCTGCTTGAGTTTTTGTGGTCACGTTTTAAAACTTCGACCATAAATATGTTGAACTACAAAAAAATTATACTGTGATACTAAAATAGTAAAATATTAACATTTTCAATAAAATTTACTTTCACAATTATTTTTTCCAGACAGAAAATATTAATAGACTGATCGTAACGTTATGGTAAAATTGTCAACTTGGAGACCTAGTAATGTCAAATTGTCAAAAGAGAAATTTAATTTATGGATGTGGCAATATATCAAGTTTAATCAAGCAACAACTGCAGTTAAATCTCTAAACTTAGTTTACAAGAGTGCTAGCACATCAGCAAGCCTGCGTGCATCAGACATGCACTAAGTAATACGGAGTACAATGCACCAAAAATATTAGTGTATAATAGGAGTTTTAAAGTAGTTTTTTACTTATGTTATAAAGTAATGGGAACTGATCGTGCCGCATTTCTTAAGAGAAAAAGGTGGCTACAAAAATTTTAAGCACTCAAAGGTAAAGACGTCCTATTGGCATATGTTCAGTAAGGTGTCACAAGTAAGCATCTCACAGTAAAAAGGGCAGCCCGGTGCACGATGGCGTCCCCGCTAAGCGAGGGTCCAGGGAAGGGTCCCACCACTATGGTGTAATTGGGGCAAGCCTTCCCTTGCCATATTGGCAAGAGGCCGCTCCAAGGACTTGAACCCGTGACCTCACGGTCACGAAGCAACACCTTAACCGGTGCGCCAAGGCTCCCCTTCTAAGTAAGCATCTCACAGTCTGTTCATCAAATGCAGTCAAGTCCTTACCCTCCTGATAATCCAAAATAAGCTTTTATCTGTGAGATGCTCCAGGTAACAGTGTCTCCCTCGCCAATCTCTTTAATAGCTTGCTCGACAAGAACACAAGCAGCAATATGCGCACCAGCTGATTGTCCCATAACATAAACTCTGCAAGAAAAAAGAGCACCTATAAGCAAGCTAACCAGGTCAAGAAGTGTAACTTAGGGTGATCTTTGTTGATATATTCCGTCATTTTTTATATTATTTGTAGATGCTTATGATTTTAATTAATGACTAAATACTTCCGTAACAAGAAAACAGGGATGATATTATAGTAACTACAGTGAGATGTTCACACATTACTACCTTTCTGGATCACCTCCGTATTCTGCAACATTTTTGCAAATAAATGAAATGCCACGTGAAGCATCATCAATCATATCTCTCATTGTACCTTGAGGGAAATTTCTGTAACAAGGTCAACACATCATTAAAGGTTTCAAACAAAATATTAAGTATGGAGTACTCCCTCTGTCTCTTAATACGATTCACATCCTCTTTGGCAAAAGATTGAAGGAGAGTAATGAATAATTACGTGTAAAGAAAAATGAAAGCTGGGAAATATATGGGGTCAAATCATAGTAACCACAAAAACAAACATAAAAGGATTAAAGCAAAGTGTGAACCTTATTGTGAGACACTGAGACGTCCTAAAAAGGAAAGTGTGAACCTTACTCTTCGACAGAGAGAGTACAAGCTAGGATATTTAAGTCAAAGTGTGTAATACTTGTATATATCCAGCCCCAAAAGGAGGGCAGCCAAAAGGTGTAACACTTGCAGATATATTGAAATTCGATTAAAATTTGATATTTTATAATAATGGCGGACATATGTAAGTCAAAATTACTTGACCTAAACATGTCCGTTTTCATTATATATTAACTCACGTTGTCAGACAAATTTTCTTTTTCATAGTTTTCCTTTTATATATTCAATGAGTTATCTGGTTCGGCTTATTGTTAATGCACTGGTCTTACCGTCTTACTAATAGAGTAATAGAACCGTTTATTTAATTAATGTCATATTTACTACATATTGCCAGCTAAAACATACTGTGAAAAATAATTAACAATACCGATATAATGGAAGGAGACAATCAAATGCATTACATCTACAAGAAGCCATCAGTAGAAGCCTACCGGCCACCCTTGAGGTGTCAAAGAGCTAGTATGTCTGAACTCCGAAGCCACTAACCTATAATCTATGCAAGCTACAATGATGTCTCTGTCGGCTAATTGTTGGCCAAGAAGAGAACCCCATGCTTTATAACTGCCAATAGTAACATGAGAGCTTATTAGAAAAAATTTACAGAACAGATACATGAACAAGATGATTGCATCATATTTTTTCAAAACAACTACAAGTGCTTTGTTGGGCGGATTTTTGCCTAAACATTTGTAAACCTTGAGGGATGACCAGCTTCATATTAATTGTAGCAACAAACTTGCGGAGATTTTTTAGAAACATGTTACTCGACAAATTCTTTACGTTTATTTTGGATCAGTTTGTTGGAGAGCTAATACAAGTAGGGTATTTAGCTTGTTTATTTCCAACTTTTCAATTACTTCCCTCCCCTTCTCCCCTTCCTTCATTTCTATTCTAGCCAACCACCCACCCTACATCCGTACCCATCGGAACCCAACCACTATACTCCCAGTCACTCGAAACCATCTCTCCCACCCCCTGAACCCCTCTTCCTCACCAACCAAAACCCTGTGTGGGCGGCTTTTGAGTGTGGGGGAAGGAGATTAAACTATCTTAGGTGGGGTGCTTTTTGAGGAGTAAGTTAGTAATTGAGATTCTAAAACCTACCTCAGCTGCCTAAATAGGAAATGTAATGAAATGGATGAGAAGGACCAAAATAGAATATTGTAAAGAACCTAGATGAGAGGGAGCATCAACCATCATGTACCTCTTTCAAGAACCATATTGAATAGCGAGTTCAGATATTAGGGGTAAAACATGTCGTTAATTCATACTCTGTACTAACTAAGTAACTAGTAAGAACAATAGAGATCTTCGATTCTTCGTTACATAACAATTGTCAAGCATTTTTGGAATTTGGTCCAGTGAATGGGTTAAACTATAAGATAAAAAGATGAAAAAGCCTGAAGAAAAGAATCTTAATGATTCAAATGACTCTTCATCAACTACTACCGCTGTAGATGATGATTGACAATTTGACATGCTACGCAAAAGGAAAAAAAAAACATAATTGAGGCCAAAGACAACTCACCCAATTATCCAAGCTCCACCTGTTATAAATGCAACAACAGGCTTCGGCCCTTCGCTATTTTTAGGCAAGTACAGATCAAGACTACCAAAAAAACCAGTATTAGCTCTCATACAGAAGTCCGGATGAAACTAAACATTTCCAATATAATTTTGAATTCATACAACACCTAACAAGTAGGAGCAACTTTATACATTACCTGTTTCTGGGTTGATCACCATAGACTATACTTCGTCGGATATGACTCGAACGGAAATAATGATATCCAACTGCCAGAAGAAAGTACACATTGTTATAGTAGTGCTACAAACAGCAACTCCTAGATACAAGGAAATTGAAAAAGATTGGCCAATCAAACTTGACTAGAAGTAGGAACCTTGAAAAAAACCAGGGATCAGCAAAATGGCATAACAACCTAGAGCAAGAAATCTTGTAATCCATCTGTAACCTACCCTGAATAAAATACAAAATAAGACATGTGCTAGTTGCAAAGCACGTTGTACGTAAATTTCCAAAGAGCAAGTGAGAAAGCAAGCTATGCCTAAATTGGTTGACATAGATCCTTAACACAGTACATCATGCTCTATCGTCGAAAATTATGAGGCATTAGAATGCTATATGTCCAACAAACTAGCACGAGAATCGAAATTGCCTACTTTGTGAAAGTACCTACAATGAAAGAACTCTGTGGATCACTAAAAAAGACCATTGCTTAATAGTTTACTATCTTAGATCCTTCATGTCATTAAGATCAGATACCAAGAACAGCAACATTTGAAGGGAATTCATATTAGGATACTCTACATACAAAGCTAGATAGGAATTTCACTTTCAGAGGAAAAAACAACACTGCAAAAATCAGATTGATCAATTTTTTGCCGTTCAATGGCAAATCCCCGAGCTTACAAGAAAGGTATGCTGCAAGAAAGAAGGGCAACACATAATAATGATCCCAAATACCTGTAATATACTGAATAGAGATACTTTCTACACCAAAACAAAAGGCCGATTCTGTTCAGCTCACGAAGACCTATCATGGTAGACTTAATGAATCAAATACTCAACCCATGTGGAGGTAAAGAAGGCTAAAGAGTCAAAAGGGTTGAAGACATCCCCCAGCAAGTACATGCAGTTGTTTATAAAAGCTTTTCATTCGCTATCTTCCTCTTCTTTGTCAGTTTTTTCTCTTTATGCATACCAGCTCATTCGTCATACTCAAAACAAGGGGATTATTATTGGTCAGTCATTCGTATAAGCATCGTGCCCCTTCTTAATAGATGTCTGTCCTAAGAAAATCATGTCTTGTTCAACACTTCAACATTCAAGATTTCAATCCTTAACAAACCATGTAAACAATCCCATCACATAAAAGCAACCATCTTAAAGTCAAAGTCGAAAACTTCCATCGTTCACATACCTCAATTCATACTTAACTCTCCTGAACATTACAATGTAATTCATTCAAATCACTTCCACATACCTCAATTCATGTTGAACAATTCCATCACATAAACGAAGCATCTCTAACTCAACATTAGAAAACTTTCATCCTTCACATACCTCAATTCATACCTAATTCTCCTAAACTTTACAATGTACTTATTCAAATCATCCCACATCACCTTAGTACAAAAAATTCTGCAAACTTTCATCCATCGCGCACCTCAATTCAAACAATGCTCCTAAACATTATAAGTTTATAACGCAATTAATTCAATCATCCCACATCACCTTACTACAAAAAAAGTTGCAAACTTTCATCCATCACGCACCTCAATTCAAACAATGCTCCTAAACATTTTAAGTTTATAACGCAACTAATTCAATCATCCCACATTACCTTACTACAAAAAAGTTGCAAACTTTCATCCATCACGCACCTCAATTCAAAAAATGCTCCTAAACATTATAACAATTAATACAATCAACCCACATCACCTTACTACAAAAAAGTTACAAACTTTCATCCATCACAAACTTTAATCCAAACTTAATTATCCTAAACTTTACAACAGCGAAAACCAAAACATTCAAATTAAATCCACAACAAAATTGCCTCTATATTATTCAAGAGGTAATTTAGCCTAGTAATACCTCAAGTCCTCAATTCCTACTTAACCTTCTTAAACTTTGCAAAATGTAATTCATGTAAATCACCCCACATCACTATATCTAAACAATTAGCAAACTTCTCACCATACACCAATCTCAAACAAGAGATCAAACATTCACAATGAAACACACATCAAAATCACTAAAACCCAACCAGGGTTACTGGATTCGCTCAGGTACCTTACAAATCGCGAATTTTATCCAATGGCTTCCTAAAAAATACATATAACAGCCATTCTATAAGAGCGAATCACAAATTGGTAAGGAAGGGCGTATCCATAGGGAATCCGGTAACCATTAACCCAACAACCCAATTACTCAAAACAACCTAAAAATTCCAAATTTAAACAAAATTCAGCAGTAATGCAGTATGTCATACCCCAAATAACATTGAAACACACATCAAAATTACCAAAACCCAACAACCCAACTACTCAAAACAACCTAAAATTCCAAATTTAAGCAAATGTCAGTTAGCATAGCTGTTTAAGTCGCGACACGAGGGGTGGTACTCATGACCTGGGTTCGATTCCCGTAGCAACACCAAAAAAACAAAAATTAAGCAGTAGGGCAGTATGCCATACCCCAAATAACCAAGAAGCTTCAAACTCAACCTAGTAACCAACCAAGTTTCAGAAGCAACATGTTCAACACTACTAACAATCGAATGATCACTACCACCATTCCCTCCATTACCACCACCACCATTGCCATTTTGGAAAGCCAATAGATTCTCATCGCTTACGGTCCGTCGCCGCCTTTGCTGCCTAATCTTACCCAAACCTAACCCACCAGTGAAACTAAATGCCCTAGACAAAAGAGGTTTTGTTTCAATATGTGAATCAAAATCATCAAGAGTTGAAGAAGGAGAAATAATAAGATGATGATGATGATGGGTAGTTGGGAATTCATCATTTGAGGTGTGTAACACCATTGTTGACATTTTTTTATTGGATTTTGAAGATGGGTTTGTTATTGGAAGAATTGGGGGTGGGGATTGTGATTTCATCATTGTTTTTGTTGGGTTTTTATTCAATTTAAGTCTAAAAATAGTGAAATAATTATTGGTGTAATTTAAATTTGAAAAAAGATTGAATTTTTGGTGGATCTGTTAGAATGTTTGGTGAATTGATGAATGTATGAAACATGTGGAGGTGGTGATTATGGAGAAGGGAAAGTGAAAAAAAGTTGAAATTTTTCGCATGGAGACATGGACAAGTTGGAGATGTGAGAGCCAATTGCAGTATGTTTCAATTTCATACGTTGATTGGATGAAAAGTTCAAACACTTCAACTTGCTTGAATTCTAAGTTCTTTTATCTGTGTAGTTGGCAGTTTGATTGGGGTGTAGAGGTGGTCACCAGCCGAGTCGAACCGGATCCGATCATGTGTTCGGATTGGCTGGACCTTGAGTCCTTGACCCGACCTTAGGGAGAGGACGGATTTGGGTCGAGCGGGACCGGTTTAGTTTGTGGATGATTTGGATTGGTTGAGACGAAAGGTGGGACCATATCTTTTTTTATTTATTTTTGAAGGTTTTTTGACGGGTTATTGGTAGTTTGTGTCAAGGAAGTGCAAGCCTTACCCAACTCCGGAGTTGAAGCCTGCCAGGTCTGATTCCGGGTCGAGTCATGCACATTGGGGAAACCGACTCTATAGCTCGGTTGGGATTTGTGTGAGAAAAATCATTACGCATCTGAGGTAGTACCTC
>LHUT01007733.1:0-10538 GCA_001412135.1 Silene latifolia subsp. alba | reverse complement strand
GTCGGAATCCCACCAACTTTGCACTATAATCGAAGTTGAATACGCAAGTAAGGGAATACAATGATTATTTTTACTAAGGAATTATTGCCAAGTGTAGACGGGAATTTTGAGAAGTGTTGTGCTGTTCTTGCTGAAGTTCGAATGCCCTGAGTGTTCTCCTTTTCCTTGCCTTATATAGTTTTCAGAAGTAGATTTAGGGTTACTAAACTTCTTCCTGCTTCTGCTCCTGGAATCTTGGGTTGTTACCATGAAAATAGGTAACAGTTGTTGAAGAGGTCAAAGCCCAATCTTTCCTTCTCTTTGCACGTGGGGTTTATCTTTGGCCCATTTGTGTTTGTTTGCTTTTTTGATCCCACGGTCCACACCTTGCCACTTCATCAATTCCCTCTTTCTTTCATCCTCCAACCATCGTGCGCCACGTCGCCAAGTCTCTCGCCACTTTTCTTACCAATGATATGGTGCCACGTCACAGGTGATAAATGGTATTTTTATCCATAACAGAATGTATGAATTCAATCATTACGGTAGGAAATAAACTCAACAGCTATAAAGTTTATACAGGAAAGCAATAAAAGATTGCCTTTGATAGAGTTATAGAGCATAATGGCTCTTTGGTGTGCGCTGGCTATGAGTTTACTAATAACTATTTATGTAAAATGAAATTATTTGAGCCGTCAACATTTTTAGACGGATATACTTATCTATAATATATGAGACTAATTGAGTATAAATTTAGATTCATAGATAAGAAATGAAGTCGTTGGCACTCGGGTACCACAGAAATATTAATGTATACGGTAGACAATTTGGTGATGGCCTAATGGGTGAAGTTGGTGTACGTTTGTAGGAGGGAAGTATATACGTAACGATGGGTGCAAGGTTTCCATCAGAATTATTCACCATGTTCTTCTATACACATGCCAAGTGTTGCATCTTTAACTCACGCGTGCTTTTATGTTTAACTCTTAATTTGGATACTTAGACATTAATAATCCTATGTTGTTTGTCCATAATTATCATCACTGATTTCATAATTGTAATTAAAACGATACACTATTACATACTTTGATGTTTACTTCATCGGTTTGGCGGTTTGCTTTCGTATCTTCCTCGACAAAATACGCACATTGCTGTCTTCCTCCATTGATTAAGTTTTATAAAAGTGTTTTACAATAATATTAATCTAGGCGCTTATTAATAATTATACTTATTCTGTTTCAGTTAATTGTTTATCTTTATTTGAAATTTCTTCGTAAAATAAAAACAAAAGTGGTCAACATTTGGTTAGAGGGAGTGTATAAAATAGTTACCCTATTATTTGTTACGCAATTATTTGAAGAGTTATTTGAATTATTTTCCAATTAAAATGATTCACTTTAAATCTGACTAAATGTTATGGTAACCGGAGAAGTTATAAAGGTTGGATGTTAAAGAGAGGAGGGGTTTGTAATAAATTTAATTGAGACGGTTAGAATTGTGGAAATGAAGTGGTATCATTAGGAAGATAAGTTTTTATTGCTTTCAGTAATTTTCCTGTAGTTTGTTTTTTTAATTTTTTTTGTGTCATTGCTTTAGATAAGTTATTAGTGTGCTGATATGTCATGTGTTGCTAGCTAATCGCTCAGTTTGTTTTTTTTTTATAAATTTATTATATAGATACAAAAAGGAAGAAAATTATAAGCTTATGGCATTTAACTTGTGAAAATATTATCATGATATTAATTGAAAACTAAATAGATTGAACCCTAAATTGTGATTGTTTTTAGGTTGAATGGATGTGATCCAAAAGTAAAGTTTAAATGCCTAGTCATTGACATGAAACAATGATAAAGATTGGTTGGCTACTTAGCTTTACATTGGTAAGTAAGATGGGACCTTAGATCATCTTCTTCTACACCATTCATTTGACCTCACAAGTCATAATTTGTGTTACATTATGTGCCTAAGTCAACTTTTCATGTAAAAGGTTGTTCATTTTACTATCCCAGTTTAATTATTAGCTGCAATTATTAATTATTAATCATCAAAATTATATGCTCCTTTTTACTTCGAAAATAAATGAATTTTGATATTATTGGTTGTGCTTATTAGCTCTATACTCGATTATGGTCATCTAAAAATCGTATTTTGATTCCTAAAATCGCAAAAATACACTTTAAGTTGCTTCTGATCACATGTGGTCATAATATCGGGCTTATACACTCTAACTAGTCAGCCAGTAAGCACGATGGGTAGTTGATCAAGTTTAACTAAAGGATCAATTTGATAAGAAAACTATTGTTTTCATGCTTCGCCCATATCCAATTAAGGAAAATTGCAAAACTTAAATACAAAAATAAACAAATAAAGCAAGACTTAATTTTAAATGCACGAGGATGTTATAAGGTGTTATTAATCATTTAATCGGTTCATGCTTAACACGGACGGACGAACATGAAATCAAAATAGATGTCAATTCCTAAGTTTTATGAAATACGGAGTAATAATTAGATCATTACTAATTAATTATTAAAAGATTTTATTAATATAACATGACAATTGTTAATTGTTTGTTCTATTTTAGTATATTAAAATAAAACAAGAAATAAAAAATGCAAAATTCTAGTAGACGTTACTCTACGTAAGAGCGTATATGCTTGGTAACTACGGAGTACAACAATGAGACATCCCATTCTAGACAATGTCCTCTCAACTCTTTCCTTAGCTTCAATTCCTTGATTTATTTGCAACCACCTCACTTTACATTTAAAACTTCATTCTTCCTCTCTTTTCTCATTCTTTTCTTACAAATCTCTTCGATTTTATATAATACGGAGTACTCCTTATCTAATAAACTTCGTCCTAATTTCCATGAAATTTGTAAGTAGATAAAGTCTTCGAAAGTTATTGTTAATTGAATTTTGCATCAAATTAAAAGAGCGAGCATATATTAGCAAGAGTACGTGATCGATGGGTTCTTTCTTTAGTCCAAAAGAGACTAGACAACGGTCTTATGTATCCATGTAAGTCACTTGTTTACTTCATATGATATTTTATTTTTCAACATTTTAGATACTCGCATGTGTTTTTGTTTTTGTGAATAAAAATCTCTAACCCATAAGAAGATGTTAATGCGAGTGTTTCAAATCGACCTATAAAAGTACTCCCTCTGTCCCGGTCATTTGTTGTCCTTTTTCATATTGGGATGTCTCAATCATTTGTTGTTCTTTATATTTTAAGAATGAACTTGATGAGCAATTTGGTCATTCACACTCAATTTGTTCCACTTGTCATTTAATAATTGGTTCATTTCTCTTTCCTTATCTTTGTGCCAAAATCAAAGGACAACAATTGACCAGGATGGAGGGAGTATGTTTAATTTCTCTATCTCCCTTAATAAGCTTATTTTATGTTTCTAATAATAATTTTACGTAAGGGACATTTAATAATAGAAGCCATGAACAGTGAGGAATATGGTATCTAAATGCTAGTCAACTAAGGAGACCATGTTGCTCTAAACTTCAACGACGTTGTTGTTGTGGTCGTCGTCGTTGTCGTTGTTGGTGTAACTAAGAAACTGAAAAGTATGTTCTGCTAACTAAGGATTAGTGAGAGTAGTATAAAACAAGCAAGACATTAACGAAGTAACTAACATAGCTTGAAGTGTAATGGAAGCAAATACAGCCCTCACAAATATACATGCGTAGAAGTATAGTCCATTTTATACAATTTTTTTGGTGACTTGCTAAGTAACAAAGTGTGCAACAAGGTCACAGGGGACTACAATTGTCATTTTTTGTAGTCTTAACTTACTCGTTAAGATGAAAATACTGTGGTTATATAGGTGATAATCTGGTTAATAGGTCGGGTTAAGTAAGATCGGGGTCATATCGGATTGAGGTTATATTGGGTTAGCTTACCCTTTTAGGTTGAGTCGGTTCGGGTTGGGTTGTTATCGGGTCGGACATTTTCGGGTCAAGCGATGTATGAGTCGGGTCATTATCGGTTCAACTATTTTATCGCATTACTTCAAATTTTGACCATTCTATATTAATTTTGACCATTAAGTTTAATTTTTAACCATTACTCCTATTTGGTTTAGTTACTTCATTGTTAAGTCAAACGTATTACACGAAGCATTAAATCACTTTTATTTTGATTAATATTAAGCTTAATAGTTGTAAAATCATCAACTTAATCGGGTCAATATTGAGTCAGGTTTGAGTTCGGGTCACTGATCATTAGGTCATCGTCGGGTCAGTTTCGGTTTGCAACATTCTCGGGTTCTGTCGACTTTCGCGGGTTCTGATCGGGTCAGGCTTGCCAAGTCTAATTGTGGACATTGGAGGATCAAATTACTCATAAAATATCTTTCTAATATAAAACGTAAACAAATGAATGAGACACCTTGAAATAAAATACTTCATAAGTAAATAAATGACCAGAATAGAGGGGAGTATTTATACTGTTATTATAGCTCACTCCATAATAAGTGAAAACTATTGATTACTCATTTCAACATTCTCTTGTGCTCTTATTGATGAAATAAACCTTAATTTTGGTTGATAGTGAAGACATATACAAAAGGAAGTTCAAGAGAAGCAGAGCAAAAGAAGAGAGACCAACCAACAATGTAGCAAGCCAAGACAAGGGTTTGAGGACTAAATTGCCACTCTTGAGACCTGCCCTAATCATAATTGTTTCTATCACTTTGGTTACCATTTTCATCCATTCCCCATCCATTTGCACTAATGCCCATTTCTCCGAACACTATGCTTCCCGGTATGTCTAAATTACTACTCGTAGAGTCGTAGTACTTTACATTTGTGCCGAGTAATCATTCCTCATATAAGTTTTTTTTTTTTAAAAAAAAAAAGGCAGCCCGGTGCACGATGGCGTCCCCGCTAGGCGAGGGTCCGGGGAAGGGTCCCACCACAAGGGTNNAAAAACACACGTTAGAAAAACCGTTATTATAATTCTTCTGGCTAATTTGTGAATCGATACAGGCCAAACCTAATGAGAAGATGGATATGGGGCAATGCTGACCCAAGATACACATCAAATCTACAAATTAATTGGGATGACATCTCCAAACTTCTTGACAATCTTAATGAGAAAGAGTACCACACAATGGGTCTCCTAAACTTCAACAAAGATGAACTCAATTTATGGAACCAAATAATTCCTGATAATGAACAAACTGTCCTAAACCTGAACTATGCTAGGGAAAACATTACATGGGAGACCTTATATCCCGAGTGGATTGACGAGGAGGAGGAGGAAGAAGTCCCAGTATGTCCATCCTTGCCAAGGCTCGAGCCACCTAGGAAGCGGCTAGACCTGATTGCAGTCAAGCTGCCCTGTCGGGTTAACAAGGGGAAGAATTGGTCTAGGGATGTAGCTCGGTTGCACCTGCAACTGGCTGCAGCGGGGTTAGCTACATCAGCTAAAGGGAATTACCCGGTTCACTTGCTTTTCGTCACTAATTGCTTCCCAATACCAAACTTGTTTACTTGCAAGGAGCTAGTAAAACATGAAGGAAATGCATGGTTGTATAGGCCAAACTTGACTGTGTTGAGGGAGAAACTTCAGCTTCCTGTCGGGTCCTGTGAACTCGCGCTTCCTCTAAAAGACAAAGGTTTGATCCTCACTTATATCGCCCTTTTGCTATTTATTTCATTTTTCATTGTATTGATCCTAGGGAAATTTGAGTATTTGATCGATGACTAATAGTGCATTTTGGATANNGTCTATGTCTGTGGGGCCATAGCGGCTGCTCAGAGCATCCGGATGGTGGGGTCCACTCGAGACCTAGTGATCCTGGTTGACGAGACCATAAGCGCATACCACAGAAGTGGGCTCGAGGCAGCAGGGTGGAAGATAAGGACTATCCAAAGAATAAGAAATCCGAAAGCTGAAAAGGATGCATATAATGAATGGAACTACAGCAAGTTCAGGCTATGGCAACTTACAGATTACGACAAGATTATATTCATAGATGCCGACCTTTTAATTCTCAGAAACATAGACTTCCTTTTCAAAATGCCGGAAATTTCAGCTACAGGAAACAATGCTACCCTCTTTAATTCCGGGGTTATGCTAATTGAACCCTCGAATTGCACATTTAAACTCCTAATGGATCACATTAATGAAATCGAATCATATAATGGAGGCGATCAAGGCTACCTTAATGAGATTTTCACATGGTGGCATAGAATCCCGAGACACATGAACTTTCTAAAGCATTTTTGGGTTGGAGACGAGGAGGAAAAGAAAGAAATGAAGACGCGTCTGTTTGGTTCAGACCCGCCTGTACTATACGTCCTACATTACTTAGGAATCAAGCCGTGGCTCTGCCATAAGGACTACGACTGCAATTGGAACACAGACTTCTTACAAGAGTTTGCAAGTGACGTTGCTCACGCCAGGTGGTGGAGAGTCCACGATGCAATGCCCGAGCATTTGCAACAGTTTTGTAGGTTGAGAACGAAACAAAAGGCTCAGATTGAGTGGGACCGGAGACAGGCCGAGAAAGGGAATTATAGTGATGGGCATTGGAAAATTGGTGTAAAGGATAAGAGGATGAAGATTTGCATTGAGAAGTTGTGTAATTGGAAAGGTATGTTAAAGCATTGGGGTGAGACTAACAGTAATTGGATTGATGATGATTCTTTCACTCCTGCAATTACTGTCACTTGAGTTTTTGGTATATCCTTGAGTACTACAATCTCAGGAATTGGCTACATATTTTTCAGTCATTTTTTTTGTTTTGTATTTACATGAAGTTTTAGAGTAAAATGTTTGTTTAGAAACCTTAGAAACAATGAGTTTTGCCTGAATTGATGTAATGTGGCTTTGGACATATGATACCAGTGTTGGTCCGTTTGGGGTCCTCTTCATTTCTTGTCCATTTACTCTAACAACTTTAATAGTCCGTGTATTATTTAGCCCTCACATTATCATCCATTTACTCCCAATGTCAATTCGTGACTCTTATATCATTCTAGGATAGAATCGGAACCACTGATAGGAAAGGAAGATGATCTAAATTAGTAATGGTCATGGTTATAACTAACAGTTCTTGTTCTTTTGGTCATTTTCACTTTGAATCCGATGCAAAATTAGCACAGGACGTCCAATTAATCGACTCACACGAAATGAAACAATGATCTATCCCGAGATCATGTACAATGTATAACCAGTTCTAATTCCTAACAAGTTGATAACAATAAACATTGTTCATATATTAAACTCCTTACTAATATCATGATCAAACCGTACAATAGTGTTATAAGATAATTTATTAATTCCCCTTTCCAACCAACCGTCTCCCAAGACACCCAACAAAAAATAGCGCCAAACCCCTAAAAACACAAAGAAAGAAATTAGGGTTTTTGATTTGGAGGGCGGGGTAAATTTTACCAGTATGAAATCCAATAACAAGAAGAAAATCAACAAAAATTCTCAACAAAATAACAACAATGGCGACAAACCCAGAAGAATAACACGATCCTCTAACAAAAAAAGTGTTGATATTATCAGAGAAAATCAACCTCTTAAATTTCGCCAACTTAACAACCAACATGATGGACAACAGAAAAATGATGAACAGCATCAAGTTCATTCTGATAATGAGGGAGATTGGGAAGATGGGTCACTTAATCCTTCTACATTATCTCCTAAAAACCATGTTAATTATGATGTTAAGGTTAATGATATTGTTAATCAAATTAATGGAGTTACTGTTGAGTTTGATGCTTTACCGGAATCGTCGTCGAAGAAGAAGCGTGTTCGACGAGCCACTGCTGAAGATAAGGTGACACTTAAGTTTACCCTGATGAAAAGTTGCAATCTATTTTTTTTTTCATTGATGTTTGAAGTGAAGACTGGTGAATTTTGTGTGGTTTTTTTGGTTGGTGATGCTGGAATTTGCAGGAAGTTTCAATTTTTTGATTTAGTTTATGTTTTGAAGTGAAGAAATGGTAGTTTTGTGTGATTTTTTGGTGGGTTATACTTGAATTTGCAGGAAGTTGCAATCTTTTTTCATTAATTTATGTTTTGGAAGTGAAGAAATGTGAACTTTATGTGGTTTATTTTGGTGGGTTATACTTGAAATTGCAGGAGGTTGCAATTTTTTTGTTTGATTTGTGTTTTGTAGTGAAAAAAATGGTATTTTTATGTGATATTTTGATGGGTTGTGCTTGAATTTGTAGGAAGTTGCGGAGTTAGTCCATAGGGTTCATTTGCTTTGCTTGATTGCTAGGGGGAGGTGCATTGATGCTGCCTGTGATGACACTCTTATACAGGTAGGTTTTCTTAATTCTACTACTTTTGGTTTGATGTTTTGTTTGTGTAGTAGTGAATTGCCGCAGCAAAATTGGAGTCTTTCTACTCTTGTCTTATGAATTGTTTTGAGCTGTTCTTTTGTGGGCTGTTTGATTGTTGTTGTAATTGAGTGATATGAAAGGATTATAGTTAGGTTGGGGAACTTTTTAGTATAAGAACGTTAATAGCACCAATTAAATGTGATTTCATCCATGACGCCCTTAACTAGTAAATGTAGGCTCTTCTATTGCAATCTTTTTTTCAGTAGGCAGGTGAAGTAATTGGCAGCTCGCAAATAACTTCCCTTGTCGTGAGACATTTAGGAGAAGCCATATTATTAAGGGTGCCAATAGGTGATTAAAGTGGAAATCTTGTGCAATGTCCTTTGTGATCCTTTGTTTGGATTGGGGATTTGGAAGGAAAGGGAAATGAAGGGGCAACAATTTCCTCTATTTGGTTAGCTTAATTGAGTGCAAGGGAAACGAAGGGGCGGAAAAATGGCAAGGCAAAAAAAAAAACCTCCTTCCAACATAAGACTATCTGGAAGGAAAATGACATTACCCATTCTCCTTCCCTCCCCTTTTATTCTTTAGTTGTGTCCAAACAAAGGGTAAAGAGTAAAGGTTGAGGACTTGGGTTTTTGTGCACTTGTTAGATTGATTATTTATATTTTTTTTCCCTCAACTTCCCCTTTGCTCTCTGGTTGCTAATTGAAAAGCATCCTTCTATGTATTGATGGCCAAGTAGCACAGTAGGATCAAGGAGGGAGTTGTTATAAAAAAGCACGGGTTCTGGAGAACAATACATGGGAGAAACATTGAAGCTTATGATTATGTACCCTTGAAATGGATAGTTTTAGAAAATATTAATCGCTTTGTTTAATATTTTGGTCTTTTTTTTTTTTTTTTGATTCAGGGCCCCTTTTTTGTGAGACAGTGTTGAAATGACCATGGCATCCATTGACTTAGAGATTTATGTTGATGGTTGCAGGAATATGAGTGACGGTTGGTTGTGCAACCGTTTCTCAAGTGAGATTGTATGGGGGTGGGGTGTTAGTTATGCAATATAGTAACTTGGAAAAACACGGAAGTTTAACAAAAATATTTTTCCATTCCCCCTGCCACTGCGTGTGAATGTAACATGGCAGTCTTTCGTGAAGCAGAGGCGCGAGAAGGTCGAAATAGTTCCTTCTCTCCCTTAATTTCAGTTATATCTATGATTTATATTGAGACTCAGAATTTCCATCCACGAGATTTTAACGAGTCAACTATTTGAAAAATTTCACAACTTTTTCCCTTAATATTTTTCAAATTTCTATGGAGATATAAATAAAATGGTAATTTCGTATATTTGTTTATGAATTTATAGTTTCAATATTGTGAATTAATCGTAGTGATAAAGAAGCGGCAGCGTGAAGGAGGGTATAGTAACGCTAGTTACTATTGAAAAAAATTTGTGCTCCCCTGAGATTGAAATCCTGCATCCGCCTCTGCCATGAAGGGTGAAATTTACTACTAAGTTCCGAAAGTGACTCTGCAACAATAATCAACTCCTACCTGTGTTTTTCTGTTGCTAAATATTGTTTGTAGTTGAAAATGTGCTGATGATTCCCCTTGGCTTGTTATTCTGTTTTATGATGCATTATCTATCATTCTTTCCCACTGTTTTCATCTTATGTTGTGGACCATTATTCCAGGCTGCGTTACTATCACTTTTGCCATCACACTTGCTGGACATATCTGAAGTTACTAAACTTACAATTAATTCTTTGGCTCCTCTTGTTACTTGGGTAAATTTTTCTTCTAAATTCCAAATTTCTATTGCTGCTTAAGTTACTTTATAGTAATGTATTTGGTTGACACTGTCAATATTGCTTTGCAGTTCCATCAAAATTTTCACGTTAAAAGCTCAAGTAGTGCAGAAAAACCCTTCAACTCAGCTCTTGCATGTGCTCTTGAAATGCAAGAAGGGAGCCCCGAAGAGGTTCTTTTCTTTCTTTCTTTTTTTTTGGTTATGACACGTTATTTTCCATATTTCCAATGGAGCCAAAGACTCATTACTCTTTGGTTATGGATTATAATGGAATAAATCAAAATGGCTCACTAAAGTGGCTGCTCTTTCTTCTTTTGTGAAGTAGCGGTCCTTCGATGCAGTTCTCGACGCAATTTTCATCTTGGGTCATTCGGAAACAGCCTCTTTGTGTTGCTAACACAAGGGTACGGCTGCGTACATCC
>LHUT01007730.1:0-10542 GCA_001412135.1 Silene latifolia subsp. alba | reverse complement strand
GCAATTTTCATCTTGGGTCATTTGGAAAGGTCTGTGTTACTAACACCAGGGTAAGGCTGCGTATATCCGACCCCCCCTTACCCTGATTTGTGGGAGTCGGGAGCCATTGAGGCACTGGGGCAATGTATGTTGTTGTTTACATTTTATAATATTTATTCATATGTACATTTTGAGAGAAGCAGAACTGATTAGTTAATCTCGTAAGGTATGAGAACACATACAGTATAGTTTAATATATGACCAGGCCGGCCATGTGCAATCTTGAAGGTAATCCCTTCAACCACGTTTATGGGATTTGTATCTAAAAAGAGTATTTTAAGGTCAATAATAAAGGTGATGTTTAGATTGTTATGGCAGTGATGAGTCATGCATGAGTGATTTGGACATGAATAATAATTTAATGGGGTTGAAGTCTTAAAGATCTTTCCGAGCTTGCATTTTCCTATATAGTGTCACAGTATCACACTAACTGCTGTTTCAAACTCTCGTGCTTAGCCATTCACCAATACGTTTTTCAATTCACAGTAAGGCGTCATGGCATGTCTAAAGATCTCATCTTTATTGTCTCAATCAGCTCGTTTGCTTCCTCAATATGGTACTACCATTACTACAAATAAGATATCAATGTGTTCATCGTGTATTATGGATCATCCAAGAACAACATTTACGTTTTTTCAAGAATAAATTTTATTTATTGATTCTAAATCTATAAATTCTGTATTTGCTGCACAGGTAGGACTTGTCACCTGAGAAGAGTGGTCTCAAGATACAGCACAGCTGCTGCCCTTCAGGAACCTATCAGTGCACCTGTGAAAGTGAAATACACCCAGCTTTTTATCAATGGACAGTTTGTGGATTCAGCTTCAGGTGAGCTATGAAATGACCCATATATCTGCACTAGAATAGTCGGGTCGTCTTGTATCAGATTGCCTCATAGTATGAGACCACCAAAAGTCACCTCTATAAGATGTGTCGTGAAATTTAGTAAGTATGAGAGGGGTGACTTACGGAGTTACGGTGCTCTTTTTTGTAATCTAGGACAGTATTACCTGACCAATTGAGAGGAATGTAAGAGGCTGTTATTCTGTAAGACTAACCAAAATTCTAACCTGTTATGATATGGCAAATTGGGTTGGTCTCACAATAAGACAATCACATTCACATACATGAATAGGAGAAGACTGCTAACTGGTTAGACCGCCAAAACTGATCGAACCTAAGTTCTCCCGAGTTGGAGTAGAACACAATAACCCTTATATGACTCGAGACCTGGATTGATCAGATCCTATCCTTAATTGGCCCGGACTTTACTGAACATGATATTGATCTTACTAGAACTACCCGGCACGAAACTAAGATGATCCGTGATGGGTGGTCCGGGTTGGCTCGAATTTTTTGGGTAACTAATGTCATAAACTTCAATAAATAGGACCCAAAATGACTCTGCTAGACCCAAATGACCTGATCTAACTATATCCCTGAAATAACCCGACCGCCATCCCGTCTCAAAGTTTGTAATATACCCGAAATAGCCTGATCCATGCCAAATCTGAAGGGTTCGGTTACCAGGTATATACCTGATCATGAAGCTGTTTTGTGGTGCTGACAATTTCATTGACTGGCTATTTCAGGCAAAAAGTTCACAACATGCGATCCTAGGACAGGGAATGTGATTGCTGAGGTAGCTGAAGGTGATGCAGAAGATATCAACCGAGCAGTAGGTGCTGCTCGCAGGGCATTTGATGAGGGACCTTGGCCAAAGATGACAGCTTATGTAACTAGCAATGCATTTCCTTTTTGAAGCTAAGTTCCGAACCCATAGATTTCAGCCTTTATGTTAACGTGCTTTTTCTACAGGAAAGGTCAAATATCTTGCTGAAATTTGCTGATCTACTCGATCAGCACACTGAAGAAATTGCTGCTCTTGAGACCTGGGACAATGGAAAACCTTACGAGCAAGCTGCTAAAGTTGAATTACCAATGTGCTCTCGTATTATGAGATATTATGCTGGTAGGTAGAAAGAATGGTTTTAGCTTATGTTTGAGCTATGTTTTTCTTTCTTCTTTATGTCCTTAGTTTCAATAATGGTCTCTTTTTCAATCAGAGATAATGCTTCGTACATTCGATCTCCCTTACCTCGCCATAGGCGGTTAAGACACTTGTTCTCTGAGCCCCTTATGTTTAGCTTTTTGTGTGTAAAGTATTCCATTATGTTATAACGGTGAACATTGCCATACATATCTGTGAGAGAGGCGCGCTTCTGAATCCCTAGATGTTCTTTTTCTTGATAATTCTTGCGTGCTTTTATTTCTTAGGATGGACTGACAAGATCCACGGTCTAACCGCACCGGCTGATGGACCGTATCATGTTCAAACTCTTCACGAACCCATTGGTGTAGCTGGCCAAATTATCCCTTGGAACTTCCCACTCCTCATGTTTGCGTGGAAGATTGGACCTGCCTTGGCAACTGGCAACACAATTGTTATGAAGACTGCTGAGCAAACTCCACTGACTGCCTTATATGCTGCTAAGCTACTCCAAGAGGTGAGCATATGTGCTTTACGAATATACATGGCCCTAGCTAGATTTCCGAATTCGCCTTTTTTTTGCTCTACCTTTGCAGTTATTCTAAAGGGACTATATAATTTTCTTGGATTTTGAAAGAATGTCGGTCTAACTTTGCCACATGTTGTGGCAGGCTGGGCTTCCAGAAGGTGTCCTGAATGTTGTTTCCGGTTATGGCCCTACTGCCGGAGCAGCTCTTGCCTCTCACATGGATGTCGACAAGGTACAAGTTTGAATGTAGATGTAAATTGCATTTAGTATTACAGTCTCCTAATCTTTGTTACTCAGACTCTTCATACAACCTTGCATATCCATGTTCAACACTAGACAATCAAACATGAGTATGACTTTTGAACACTCCGTTTAAGCCATGAAAACCTTCATTTTAATCCAAAATCAGATCATCTTCACAAACTAGGTGAGTATAACACTTAGGTCACACCACACTCCTTCGGGACAGGCCCTGGGTGGAGTGACTATTAGCTAGTAAGGAGCAGGGGATGGCAAGCACTGTCTGAAATCCAAGAAGTTGTCGTAGAAATTAAAGTTGGCGACTCAACTTGTGGAAGAATAAGTAAAGGGGAGGGTTGTTACTACTTCAGGGTCAACATTTGCCGAACCAACTAGATTAGGATCCTGTCCACTTGATTATGATTGAGGTTTGGGAAAGTGAGGTATCGTGTCTTCTTTAATTTACCAATTTTTTTCTGATCCTGTTAGACAAAAAGTTTCACAAATTTCCTACTCCAGAGGGGGAAAAAAAAAATCCTTGCTCCGCTACTTACATTCAGGTTTTTGTAGCCTTTTACACTTTGAATCTAACATCAGAATCTGCTTTCAGCTGGCTTTTACAGGATCAACTGAAACTGGTAAATTAGTTCTTGGGATGGCAGCAGAGAGCAATCTGAAGCCCGTTACTTTGGAGCTTGGAGGGAAGTCTCCTTTTATAGTGTGCAAGGATGCTGATGTTGACAAGGCAGTAGAACTGGCTCACTTTGCTCTCTTCTTTAATCAGGTTAGTGACGCTTTACACAATGCATTCGCAAATTATTGCAGGATTTCCTGGTTTACAACATACAGTGTTAGTAATAAGTTCTACATCATTGTTGCAGGGACAATGTTGTTGTGCTGGCTCGCGTACATATGTACATGAAAGTGTGTATGATGAGTTTGTTGCGAAAGCCAAGGCTCGTGCTATTCAACGTGTTGTTGGCGACCCTTTCAGGAAAGACATAGAGCAAGGTCCTCAGGTAAGCAAGAGAGTATTCAGTCTCTTGTGAACAATTTGGCCTAAGGAAAATCTTGTAGTTGCTTCCTTTGCAACATTACCCTAGGCATTAGTGGCTCAAAGGCTTTCGCCTATGGCGATTTGTAGGAGATCAATCAGGTTAGACGTGCTATGAACACAAGTGCCTGTTTATATATTATACAACCATGGGCTTAAGATTCAACCTAGTTTAGCTGGTTAAGTAACTGAGATGTAGTACGCATGATGTGGATTCAAAACTAGTTAGCATTGTAACGACCTCTGTGGCTCCATTTTTACCTAGTAAAACTATACACTCATGGCATAGCATGAACATAAATTCTAGCTGATAGTCGGCGTTTTCTGAATTTTCAGATAGATTCAGAGCAATTTGAGAAGGTAATGGGATACATAAAATCTGGCATCAGCAGTGGTGCGACACTTGAAACAGGAGGTGAAAGGTATGGCTCAGAGGGTTTCTACATTCAACCTACTGTTTTCTCAAATGTTAAGGAAGACATGTTGATAGCACAGGATGAGATTTTCGGACCAGTTCAATCAATCTTGAAATTCAAGTGAGTAATCAATCAAATCCAATTCAAGAATGAGTTCTAAACTCTAATAATCGCAGTATTTTTAATTTTTATCCATCACGGTCACTTACATCTTGCTTTTTTACGTGCAGTGACCTACAAGATGTGATTCGCCGAGCCAATGCCACCCATTATGGGCTAGCAGCTGGAGTTTTTACACAAGATATCGACACTGCCAACTATTTGACTCGGGCACTTAGAGTCGGCACAGTATGGGTTAACTGTTTTGACATCTTTGATGCAGCCATCCCATTTGGTGGGTACAAGATGAGCGGTCAGGGTAGGGAGAAGGGTATTTACAGTCTCATGAACTACTTGCAAGTCAAGGCTGTGGTTACCCCTTTGAACAACCCTGCTTGGTTGTAGATAGACCTGGAATAACCGTCAGTTGGGACGAGTAAGGGTTGAGTCAGTTTAAGTCGGATGGTTGTAGTTCATTTATCACACGTCATCTCAGGTCGGATTGTTTCAATTTTAGTTGCTTGGAGTCATTATTGGTCATTTTGTATTGGGGTCATTTCTGAGCATGGTTACCAAATTCACTAGGAATATCCTTACCAATTCGCGATTTGCTCATAGAATGTGTGTGATATGTATTTCCAGTAAGCAACATGATGGAATTTGCTTTTAACAATTCGCGATTCGTAGGGCACCGAGCGAATTCGATAACCATGTTTCTGAGTCAAGTAACATCAGTTTGAGTCAATATCGGTCGATATAAGGTCAATTTTGACAATTTTTGGATTATTTTGTCATGGACTTAATTTGTACCTTGGATGAGATAAATGGAGATGGTCGATTGTGCGAGATCCTTAACCAAAACTATCATACCGCCGTCCTAGATGTAGCCTTATGCCCTTATCCACCCCACCACCAACCCAAACAACCACAATGACTGACCCGAAAAATAATCCCATGCAAACACAAACATGGTGACGATGGAAAACAGTGCATTTATGACAAACGTCGAAAATAAATACTACAATAATCCATAACTTAAATACATAACATAGATTGTTAACGTCGATCGATAATACAAATCTAGAAACCAAAATAAATATTAATAACCGCCGTCGAATAAAGGCATGTTAAACAACGCATAAGCTAAGTCGAATTCCAAAACATCGTCAAATAGAGATTCGGTAACCCCATCGGTGTCCAGTCGGCTTTCAACGTCTCTCGAAACAATCTTGCCATCTTTCCTTACAGCAAAGATGTAACGAGTTTTAAAGTCTTCAGGGAAAATCAGTTTTTCTTTGATTGACGCTTTATCTGCAGCAGACGGAAGCATACAAGGCCACGTCATCTCTTGCAGGTGAAAAAATGGATAATCCGAACTGTCAAGCTCCACCATTTTTCGATCTCCATTCCAATAGCGGTCCTCGTATTTTAGGGGAACATACACAACTTCCCAACCCATGGCCTTGATTTCCGGGTAATAATCCTTTAACGGACTGTGATCAAGGCCAGATTCGCTTAACCCGAGGTAAAGGAGCACGTTCTTGCCTTGAAGCTGCTCCGACTTGAACTCTTTACCTTTCTGAATCAGACCGTGATTGAATAATGTTGAAAAAACCGGGGTTAGCGATCTGACATATTCCAACCTTCGTTTTAGGATAGCGGTTCTAGTGAAGGGATATTCGCTGATACCAAGATTGGTTATGACTTCTCTTCCACAAAGCTCACCAGATTCGCAATTAGGTGGTATAATGATGAATTTTTCTCCGGGCCAGACAAATCCCTGGCCAAATATACGATACAGCCTGCGACAAATTTTGCTGCAGTAGTCGAAAATAAACCATGATTTGATATTGAGACACCTGAGGGCCTTACAGAGGTCTTCATAGTATAATTTTGGTTCATCGTAAAAAGACATGCAGACGAGAACAATCTCAAGCTGTTGGTTGTTTGCTAAGCAATAGTCGTGGGCCGCCTTAATTTCTTCCATGATACTTCCATTAATGCACAGGTACAATCCTACATATTTACGGGACAGTTCTACGACAGTAGAGAATTCATCTACGTCAGTTTCAGGATTAAATCTGCGGAGTGTGTGACTGGGATCGCATAGCAGGATATCCCTGTAAAGGGATAAAGGCTGTTGACGGTCCTCATCAACAGAAGAGTACATAGGATCAAACCTCGACCTCAAATCCTCGTCTTGTGAATCAATAATATTTTCAGTGGTGGGGAGAAAGGAACCATGATAGTAAAAATGATCAAGAACTTCGTCACGATACAAAATTACTCCGTCAGGATCAACCAACATGGCTAAGTCATGGTTCAAGGTGTGACTCATACACGAGTGTATATAATCACGCGTCTCAAAATTAGTAAAGGGTATCGCAAGGCAAGAGAAGGCAGAATAAAACTCATAGAAAGCAGCTTTTATATCATAATCAAATTTTGTTTGAATATTAGCTACCACAATAAACTCAATCTCATACCCAAACGGAAGACGATCTCGATCTTGAGATTGAGATAAGTCGTTGATAGCGTCTATTGTGGCACGGCATTTTTCAGCACCCATACAGGAAACAGGCACGTCGAAACAACAGATAAGTAGGTATTTTCCACGGAGAGAATCAAAATCAACAAGTTCGTCTTGAGGAACACCTTCCTTAAATCGTACCAAGTGAGTCGTCTTACCATAATTCGACAAAAACTGTCGAAACCCGCCCTTTAATTTCTTCCCTTTGTAAATCCTTATTGTTTTGGATTTACTAAACTTGGTGACTGAGTTAATATATCGTTTGTTCCCATCACCATAAGTTTTTCTAAGTTGATCTTCCCGGGAAAAGTAGGTTTCTTCTGATTCATCATCACAAGTTTTTTCATTTTTACTAGTTTTTTTATATTGAATATGTGAAACAGTCTGACTTATGGTTTTAGAACAAGAGGGGAAAAACATCATAACCCAATTAACTGGATTAAATTAAAAAAGAGGGACCGTCTCTCTAAAGTTTTTGTGAAAAAAAGAAAGAGGTTGAGAATGAAACCTGACCTTCAGCAACTTGTATCTTCCACCCTTTCTTATATACTCGGTCATATTCTATATTTTCTTCCATATTTCCTTATTCAGTTATTCAGGTTTTCTTCTATATTCCATATTTCCTTTTTTGAGATGATTTATGTGTCCCAAATTTAATGGCGTGTGAGGTAGTGTGTTTTGCGGGGTTCAAATTTACTTTTTTACTTCTTGTACAAAAAGAAAAGAGGAAGAAAATATAGAATAGGAGTTCAACTTGACGGAGCTCATAAAAAAAAGGTCACAAGTTATTTTTTTAGCCTTCATTATAGCCCAATCTCACTCTTAACCCGTATGATCAAACCCGAGACTCGACCCATTTCACATATTGAATTCAACACAATTGACGGATCAATTCAAGACGAGGTTCCATGTGTATGGTGTTTGTAGACGATATTGTGTTGAATAATTGATTGATGACACAAAGGGTGGTGTTGAAAGGAAATTATAACTTTGGTGACAAGAGATAATCGCGAGGCTTTACACTAAGCAGAAAAAAGAAAGAAAAAAAGGCGAAATATTTAGAGTGTAGATTTATGATCTATGAGACGGGATCTCCTAAGTTGAATTTTTATGATGAATTCGTGTTCACACATCTCAACCCTTGGATCAAGAAAATCAATGGCTAAGATTGAATCTAATGCTAACATCTTAATGTTAATTCTAAGATATCAGTTTGTCAAAATAATATTGAAAAGTACTCTGTAAGTATTAAGTTTAGGGTATTCTCATTTTAAATCAGCCCTATATTCTAAGACGTTCTTATAAATGAGTTATTTCATTATATTTACTATAAAAATATCTTATTTAGTTAATACACGTATAAAACAAAAATTCAAATCCAACTCTATATCCAAATTCCAAAAATTTATTTATAATAACAAAATTTCCAAAAATAAATTTGCAACGTAATTGATTATGGATTTTAATTTTACTGACCCGACCCAATTCCGACTCATTAATCCCATAGAAATCTTGAAGAAAAAGAAACGAGCAAGCCTATTATAAATAAATCAGTCCCTTGCTTTATATGCAAGTCGCAGTAAACACTTCTCCTATTTTCTCTTCTTTGTCTTTCTCTCTCTTCCCAAAATCACAATTAAAACCATGGCGACGCCTGCTACCGAAGAAGAAGTCCGTCGTCGTACTTCTCAGGCTGAATACAGCAAAAAGCTTCTTCAACATCGCGAACTCGAGTCTCGTAATCGCAAAGGTATACCTAATTTTCGTTAATTTCAATTTTTTAGGGTTTTTTTGGTTGTGATTTTGAGTTTTGCTTTTTAATTGATTATATGATGTTGAATTGCGTTAGATTTGTAGTGTTTTTAGTTGATTGGAGTTTGAAAGAGGGAATTTTTGTGATTTTGTTAGGTTTAGGGATTAGGTTTTGTGATTTGTGTTTGAAAGATGCGTAGATTAGCGTGTTCAACATCGCGAGTTTGAATCTCGCAATGGCGAAGGTTTTTCTTCTTGCTGATTGATATCGATTATTCGTTATATTGATTTTCTAGTGTATTGAAGTTGAAAGAGGGAATTTCTGTGATTCTGATAGGTTTAAGGATTAGGTTTTGTGATTGATGTTTGAAAGATGTGTAGATTAGCTTATTCAACATCGTGAGTGCGAGTTTCTTCTTGCTAATTGATACCTGTTATCCGTTATATTGATTTTCTAGGGTATCAGAGTTGAAAGAGGGAACTTCTGTGATTTTGACAGGTTTAGGAATTAGGTTTTGCGATTTTTGTTTGAAAGATGTGTAATTTGGAGTTCCCTTTGTAATCACATGTTAGAAGTAAGCGAATTCACGTAGGGAGTCTTACTCTTTTAAGTCAATGTTAGTCTATGAAATTAATACGGTAGTTTTATATAAATTGGATGGATTTTGATCACAAGAAGATGCTTAAACTCAATTGCATTGCCGGAAGTAGACTAGTATGTATTTGAATTAGCTAATTCCAGTAGATACGAAACTTCAGATTTTGTTCGAGCTGCAATGAGCCTTAGCCAGTGTTTCTGATATGATGAGTACGCTAACATCGGGTACACTGTATATTTGATTTTGAGCAAGCGTCTTGATTGAATAAGCTCAAAGTGAATCGCTGTTCACTGGGGTTTCAGCGAATCGGGTAACTTAGTCCGTATCTTAGGCTTCACTAGCTTTTAAATCGATATGTAAACTGCTTGCTGTCTAGGTATATTGATGATCTTTGGCTTTCTTGTTGAGATAAGTAGATAACTAGATACGTAAAGAAATAACAAATAGCAATTTAGCTACTAGATGTTGTGCCTTCTCGAAACAATTTGCTTAAGATGTGTTAATTGATGTTTCAGATATTGGTCACTTGACTCACTTCGGCTAGTATTAAACTGAAGATCTGTTTTTATATGTTCACTTTTCTAGAGAAGTTACGGAAAACTCCTGGTGCTTTGGGTAATGTTCTTATATGTTTATGTTGATGTGTGCAGTAAAGGAAGAACTACGAGCTGCGAAGAAGGAGTTCAATAAAACGGAGGATGATTTAAAGTCTCTTCAGAGTGTTGGACAAATCATTGGAGAAGTCTTGAGGCCTCTTGACAATGAGCGATGTAATTGTCTTGTTTTTTGTCATCAACTCTTTCTGTAACTATTTCAAATCTACCCAAGAATATGTGTAGTTCTTGTAGTGTGCCTTTAACTCCTTTGTGGTTTTTTTCGTTTTCATACGTAATGTCCTATTCTTTTGTCCACTTTCTTTTTTATTAATGTGGAAATCTTGGCACATTGGTAATCATATATAATACATTTTCCTGATTGATTTGTCTTCGCTATGGCAGTAATTGTAAAAGCTAGCAGTGGACCTAGGTATGTTGTCGGTTGTCGTAACAAAGTTGACAAGGAGAAGCTTACATCTGGTACACGAGTGGTGCTTGATATGACTACTCTCACCATTATGCGTAACCTGCCTCGCGAAGTAATTATCTACTCTCTTTCTCCTTTTTTAAATCGTTACCCACGTTTAGGGCCTTCTTTTTTATGGGATATGTTAGTATGGATTATGGAAGATGTATATAGGAGTCTCTTTCTTAAAAGTGGTTTGTTGTCTGATTGTCTGTCATGCTGTGAGGCTGGA
>LHUT01007725.1:0-10547 GCA_001412135.1 Silene latifolia subsp. alba | reverse complement strand
TATATGACGGTAAAGCCGTCATAAGTTGATTTTTGCTATGATTTTATTGAAAATGGTACTGTTTTAGCTGTCGTAAAAAGTTTTTTACGACGATTTTGTTGAAAATGCGACGGTTTCAGTTGTCGTAATTTCCGTGTATTTTAGTAGCGATAAAATTTCAAAACGGCAATTATATAACTTAGAAAATTGAAAGGACGTAAAATCTTCCTAAAATTATCATTCTTCAATATATTTACAGTCAAAATTTACAGTCAAAGTTTAGTAGCTTCAACTCGAAAACAAATGTAGAGAAAATAGGATTAAAGTGAGGAGTATTTTAAAATTGTATTTGACCAATAACCAAAAAAATGAAAAAAAAAAAAAAGCAAAGCAAACGCGGAAGTTGCTTTAACATCATCATCCAAAACATTCTTTGAAATCTTTGGCCCATCACTTAACTTCTTTACTTTTTCTTTTCTCCACTCTCTTTTTTCTAACTCAAAAACTCATCAATTTAATTCTTAATTAATCTTAATAAATAAACAAATGAGTCAATCCATCCATATTTTGTTACAAAGTACACTACATACATTAATTAATACGGAGTATACATTATACATAAAACATTAAATTTAATGTAAGTTGTCTCAAAAAAACATGCTTTTTTGGTAGACATACTCACATACACACACCATTGTGTGACCTTCCTCTTCATCTTCCTCTCATTTTCTCTCATAATTTTTCAACAACAACTACTACTACTAGCGAACTTGCAATTACCATAACCTCCCTTTCAATCTAAGTTTACCCTTTTTCTTTTTATTGTTACCCTAATAATAACTACTTTACTTCGACTTTTTCACATTTTTTCTCACTTTATTTCTTTATTTTTTTAAAAATTTGTTGCACATTGAACTAAGTGCTTCTCCATTTTTTGTTTTCTTGAAAATCCCACTTCTCCAAGTTAGTGAAATTTGTCATTTTTATAACATTCTTTAGTTTTCTTGGATATTTGAAATTTGTTTTGTGTGGATGAGTTCGTATGATTGGTGGATTTCATGTGAAACCAAGTAAATTTTGAAGGAACCAATGGATGTAAAAGCCAAGAAAATGGGAGTTTTAAATTGGGTTTTACTTCAATTTACCATTTTTGGATTTTTTACTGTCACCTGTGACGCTTTTGTATCAACTGAAGGTATGTAACTTCTGTTAGATCTTGGTTTGTTTTATTATATTTGGTTATATTTTTAGTAATCTTTGTTCTTAGATATAAATAGTTAGTGCTGAATTAAGTTTATAGTAGGAAAGACTGGATCTTTTTGCTTATTGTTTATGTTACGGATAGAAAAGGTAAACAAATGATTGAGACGGAGCGGACGAGTAAATTGTTAGTGCCCACATAAGTTTGTTATAGGAAAGATTTGATCTTTTTGCATATTGGTTATGTTTTGAATTTGTAAGTTTACCCTGATGCAAAAAAATGTGAAATTTGGTGATTAGTTTGGGCTCTTACTGCATTCAAAGAAGCTATATATGAAGACCCATATCTAGTTTTGGCTGATTGGAATGGTTTGGATCCAACTCCATGTGAATGGTCTGGGATTTCTTGTTCAATTGCTAGGGATCATGTCACTAAACTGTAAGTTAAATGATCTTTACTGCATATTTACCTGTTTTGTACTTCAAATCAGTAATAATCATGTAAGTTTTGCAGTTAAAGGTATGTTTTGCATAAAAAAGTAATTAGTGAAGTTAATTCTGTTTTCAGGAACATTTCCGGGTTATCTTTGAAAGGATTTCTTGCTCCTGAATTGGGTCTCCTCACGAAATTGCAACAACTGTATGTTATAGGAGTACCTTCATATTTTTTAGTCATTTGTGTGAAACTGTGTGGTGAATTGGTAATAGTAGGGTTGATGTTGATATAATTGTTTGGTTATTCAACAGAATTCTTCATGGGAATGATTTGATTGGGACTATTCCTAAAGAAATTGGCCTATTGGGAAGCCTTCAAGTGTTGGATCTTGGAGACAATCAGTTAGCTGGACCGATTCCTCGTGAGATTGGAAATTTGACTAGCATTTTGAAAATGTACGGAAAATAATGCGGTCATTGTGAATGTTCATATTTTTGTCTTTCAGTTCGTTTGTCTGCGGTCAGTCCTTTACTGTTGCTCTTTCGATTGCAGTAACCTTCAGTCCAATGGGTTGACTGGAATTGTACCTCATGAGCTTAGCGAGTTGAAGAATCTTCAGGAGCTTCACTTGGATAGAAATAAACTCCAAGGAGTTTTACCCGGTGCTTCCAATGCAAGCTTTACTTCGAATGATCACGGAATGTAAGCATCTCTTCTGTAGAAGTTTTAGCTTGTGGTGTTTCAGCGCTCCCGTTACAAAAAAACTAAATCAAAAGGCTGTTCTGAAAAGTTTCTCCTTTTGGCTCGACAAATATTTATGGTTGCTCAACTACATTGGATTACTGCCTCCATTGCATTTACAGTATTCCCTTTTGACTTTAGTGGTCAAACGATGTTGACTTTGGATGAATGATCTAGCTTTTGGTATCTCACTTTTACTGATTCCCGCGGGCGAGGACTAATGATAATGAAACAGAAGAAAAGGCCCTTGCTGATTGGGTGTTGTGGCAAGATAGTACTGTTCAATGTTCACTGCATAAGTAATTTGTCCATTTTCTCTGTTCTTTAGCTGAGTGCTGACAAATGTTCATATAAGCCTCGCCTAAATTAGTTTTGCAATGCTGTGGAGGCCTGTTTGGTTGAGCTTGGGTTGTGTGACCAATTTATCTTAGAAATCAGTCCTGGCAAAGAAATTGATTTACACCGTGACAGTAATACATGGTTCAGTGTTGTTTCTGTTCAGAGAAAGTTTCCGATATAAATTAGTCTGGCAATGTAGTTTGCGTACGCTCTCCTCCTTGATACAGATGATATGGTCCAAAGATTGACTAACCCAAACATCGAAACATGAGACATTGACCGCTACTCTGTGAGGTCGTGTTAACAAAACTAGACTCTAGCCTAGCCCATAAAACACCTACGAGTATTTTTATTTTAGTTGTAAAGTTATTATAGTTTACTTTTGACAAGATTCTTACAATTGCAATGCTCAACTTTTGGCATTAGCCTCGCTCTTTTGCTAATATTTTGCAAGGTGCACTCATATTCAGGCGTGTTTTTTGTCAGATTGCTTATCTTTGTTTCGATTTTTTAGGTTTGCAGGCAACGGGAATGCTACAGGCTTTTGTCGCTCACCTCAATTGAAAGTTGCTGATTTCTCGTACAATTTTTTTATTGGTAGCATCCCAAAATGCTTGCAATATCTACCAAGGTAATGATTGATTGATATCTTTCTCATCCTTAGTCATACCTTATGTCATGTTACTCCTTTGTGAAGATTACTGTTTTTCATTAATGTATTGTTATTTGTAGATCAAGTTTTCAAGGGAACTGCCTTCAGGACAAGGATCCTAAACAGCGCAGCGGTGTGCAGTGTGGTATGCACTACCTAATACAACTTTTATTTATACTATTACTTTCTTTGTTTTCTTTTATTCTATGAATCATTTATTTCTGACACTTCCTTGTGTTACTGATTACAGGAGCTGCCGTACCTGCCAAAACTCATCCAAACCCCAGTGCTAACACAAAGCATAAGCCTCCAGATAACGAAGCCAAGCATTCAAGTACATCAAAACCCGCATGGCTTTTAGCTGTAGAAATCGTGACTGGAACCATGGTCGGTGTGCTGTTTATTACAGCACTAGTAACCGCGCTTAAAAGATGCAACAGTAAATCATCTGTTATTATTCCTTGGAAGAAATCAGGAAGTGACAAGGATCGTTTGGCAGTTTATATAGGTACTATTTTTGCTGTTTATTTTTGGCTAATGCTGATCAAGCATTTCTCGATGTACAAATATTTGTATGAGACTGTCTCATGGAAAATTTTCACGAGCCTGACCCATACAATGAACTTGTTATTCATTCATTTATTTTCCCTTTTGTTAATTTTTCCGGGTCAATGAGTATATGGGTAGATTCTTTAGTTAATTGGTTTGGTGTCACATGTTACTATGGACCGTCCCTAAAACTTGTTAACTCCCTATCAAACAGATTCTCAGTTGTTGAGAGACATAGTAAGATTCAGCAGACAAGAGCTAGAAGTGGCATGTGAAGATTTTAGTAATATCATTGGAACGTCTTCGGATAGTATGATTTACAAAGGCACCATGAAAGGTGGATCTGAGATTGCAGTGATATCATTTTGTATCAAAGAAGAGCAATGGACTGGCTATCATGAGCTCTATTTTCAGAGAGAGGTATTGCTTTATTTTATTATTAATTTTTCTTTACTAATAGCTGTGCGCCTGTGCCTTTTGTTAAGTTAGAACTCGTAAAAGAATAACTTGAGTAATTGGGTTTGTCTGGCTCATGCTTTAGGTGGCTGATTTAGCAAGATTAAATCACGAGAATGCTGCTAAACTGTTGGGTTACTGTCGAGAGGCGCCTCCCTTTTCAAGGATGCTAGTTTTTGAATATGCTTCTAACGGAACATTGTACGAACATTTGCATTGTAAGTAAAATTATACTCCCTCTTGCTTGGTTTAAACTTCTCATTCACTAATCGTACCAATGCTTAAAGGATTCCGGTAAAAAGTCCCTCTCTTAGTAGCACAAAAAAGTGACTATTTCAGGATGATCCATGGCGAAAATTGTGTCGCAAATTTCAATTAAAGACTCCTACTTCACATGAAAAAATTTAATAATGGGACCCTAGAATTACATTGGTTTCCAAAGCCTTTAATAAACTCCTTATCTAATTAAATGAATAAACAAATTGAATAATGTGCAAAACACACTACTCAAGTGCAAGAAATTGCAGCCATGTTTGCAGATGGAGAAGGAAGCCAGCTATCGTGGAGACGACGTATGAAAATCATAATTGGAATTGCCCGTGGATTGAAGTATCTTCAGACAGAGCTTGACCCTCCGTTTACAATGTCCGAGCTCAATTCTAATGCAGTATATCTTAATGAAGATTATTCCCCCAAGGTATGCATTGAATCTGAATTATATTTAGGTTTTTCTTCTGATTGATTTTGTTGGTGGTCTAATTACTCGAGTTTTCTTCAGTTGATTGATTTCGAAAGCTGGAAGACGATTCTAGCAAGATCAGAGAAAAACTCATGTGCCATTGATAGCAATGGTGCTATTTGTGTCCTTCCAAATTCGATCGAGGCACGTCATCTTGACATAAATGGCAATGTTTATGCATTTGGAGTTCTTCTGCTGGAGATAGTCAGTGGCAGGCCACCCTTCTGTAAAGACACTGGAAGCTTAGTCGAGTGGGTATGTCGCTTCACCATTTTGGTTCTTCGAGACTAGCTATCCTATCAGATACCAATCTGCATCAGATGTACTAAATGACTACTTAGACAAAATTAAAGTCTGGAAAGCATAAGTAAATTAAAGTTAAGTCTCTGAGATCATCGGAGACCTCCCTGTATCTTATGGAGTATCAAGTAGGGGATCATTTGCCTTCTATTGAACTTTCATGGTTTGTGGTTTCAGGCTAAGGAATTCATTCAGGTACCAGATGAGATGCCTCGAATAGTAGATCCACAATTGAAGCATTTTGAACGAGAGGACCTTAAAGTTGTTTGTGAGGCAGCAAATCAATGCCTTGTTGCTGATCCTCACAAGAGGCCGTCAATGCCTGAATTGTGCACATTGCTAGAAACTAACATTGATCTCTCGATGTCGTCTGAGCTCAGATCGTCTTCTTTGGCATGGGCAGAACTAGCTCTCTCTACGTAACATTTGAAGCTAACATAGTGTAAATCAACTTCTATATAGTTCTGATACCCTTTTTTTCTTTTTTTGGTGTGTTCTTGTCGGTGAAGATATGTAAAGGTTTTCCGCTTACCACTTTGGACAAAATATAGAAAGTTCAGCAGATGGAAAGAGTGCTTCTCTCATTGTATTAAAGGAGTTACCGCTGTTTGCAGTTAAATGAAGAATTTTGTGCTCACTTTATAAGTGCACATTTTCGTTGTAATCACTGATTTGAATTTCGCTTCTCATTTTTCTAACAAAAAATATAATCTTTGCCTGACCTGTATGCCAGGTCTAGCAGGAATTAGGCATCAATGTAAAAGATCAGTGAATAGCAGAATTTGACTTGGACGGCGATTATCAAATATCAAGCACAGAATATACACGAAATGATCTATATTGAACCGATCAGCCAATGCTTGACCTGTATACTAGGTCTAAACTGAATTAGGTATCAACGGAAAAAGAGATGTGGAAAGTAGAATTTGACTAAGACGGACAGTTAACATGAGGCATAGGCATGCCTAGAGCTAACCGGCTTTTATATACCCAGAACTAACTGCAAACAAATATTGTGCATTAACTAAAATGTAACATTTAGATCTACGGAACAGAACTTCTGTATGATTCACAAAAATTGAATCGAGCCCATACGAAATACATGATCAAAAGTCTAGTCATTGTATCACAAAATCAAAATCAACAGTCTAGACAAGAAACGTGCATAGATTACACCGTCATGGACAGAAAAAAAAATATAGATATCTGACAAAATTTCAAGGCAACACACAACCTCAATGCTTTGAGCGAGAGTAATGGTTGTCATTGGGATTTCTTTTCCCACTGAAAACAGCAAGGGCTTCTCTGACTGGTGGCCTGTTCGAGTTTTTCTTATCGGTGTGGTGAGTAAACATGTTGCTGCTTGCGAAGAAATGATCATCATCATCCTAGTATTTTCAAAGAAAACAGTTAATATTATCTTCAGGAAAAACAACAGAAGCAGTAAAATTCAACGATGTTAAATTAAAGACTCACCTTATTAGATTTCTTCTTAGTCTTCTGATTGAGGTACTTCTTTGGTATCTGATCTTCACGTAAAATGGGGTTCTTAGACATAGAATCTCTTCCACCTTGGGGCAAAGGCAGTGAAAACTGTACTCAACAATTAGCCGTGTTAGCAAGAACACAAGCGTGTTTTTTTTTTTATAATTAATGCCTCACATATTGTCGGCAATAGCACAGAAAACATCACCTTGTACTTCAAGTTGAAAAGTCAAGAAAATATATCTTGAAAGAACTCTATTATTATGAACCGATAGAAGATAAAATATGCGATATTTTTGGAAATTGGATCTAGATGAGATCCACAGACAAAAATAGGCAAAATTTCACTGATCTGGGTCTAATTCATTGGACTGTTCTCACTAATGGGTCCCGATCTGGGTCTGAACATTGTGGCCCATACGGATTTGGGCTGAATCTTGATTTAGGTTAGACCTCATGGATTTAAATCTGAAACCACGGTCATCCCTAGTTGTGAGTAGCCTGGCCTTTGAACATGTCTTTATTCAGAATGCATGATTGACTACAGATAATAGTTAGTAATATTGTAATTTATATTACTGGGACAAATATATTCTTCAAAGAGAGCTAAAGAAGAAATGAATACAGCAACGAAAGTAGATTTTGAGACTTGAGAGAAAGCTCAATCAAAACTCAATGTACCTTTGTGCCTCGTAATGAAATTCTTGGCCTACGACCTGCAAGTACGACCCCATTCTCACCCACTGTAGCAGAGACCTTCCTTAAGGTACCACCATTGCCACACCTCGGACAAAATATCCGACCAACTTCAGCAGTTACATGATGGCAAGCATGACATTTGAGTACCCACCTATTTAAGTAAACAGAATCAGGGAAAACTTGTACCCAAACCACAAGCTTGAGAATAAAAAGATACTAATACAATAAAGTTTATGTTCCTGAGACTCGGTTAGAAATATCTAACACGAGTGCATATCCAAATGTCTAGCTCGGTTATTTTATACCAAAGAAAAATCATGTCTTAAGTGTTTAAGTATCGCGCATACGCGATATAATTTGAAGAGTTGGAGTAACATAGTAATTAACAACTACTAAGTTCCATGGGAACTTTCAGAGCCAACAGGAGAAAGACTTGTTTATCTTGAAAAAGAGACTAATCACGAACTTTAGAAAACTTACAATGGGAAACAACATTGTAGAATGTAATTTGGCAGTATTACCTGTGTAACTCACGTATCTGCATTCCTCCTGGAGCCAGCAAACGTAGACCCATCTGTAGGATAACATTTTGCATAGCGAAATCGCCAGTGACACAAGCAACGCTTGAATCAGATAATGATCTCAGCATCCAACTCTGTTCACTTCCATCATCCTCCGCATATGAGGTATCAACACTTCCATTCTCCAAGTGATCTAATTCTTCAGTACCATTCCCCAATTCATTATTATCTTCATCAATCCCTGAATGTACTTCAACGCCTTGGGTGTCAGAATTAGTAAGCTCGTCCTGTTTTTCATTAGCCATCAACACATCTTCTTCAAGTCTCATTTGTTCCAAAATTGATGAGATCTCTTCATTTCCCGTTGTCTCAACAATGTTGCTCTTCTCAACAGGCACCTCCTGAGAAAGATGCATATTCTCCAAGGCACGATTAATACACTCAGCCTCCATGATAACTTCTCCTTCTGCAATCTCACTGTTATCCTGATCACCATCGTCTTTCATTGATGCCTCAGAAATTTCACGGCGAGCCTGCCTTCTAAGAAATCTTCTATGGGTGCTTCGACTGACAGCAGGCCGAAATTCACCGGCATCATCATCGCATTGTCCTTGAGATGCATCAATCCCATCTGCCACCATCTTTTTACCATCAATTTTCACCTCTCTCTTTTTCGATTGATACCTCTTGTGCCTTCTAGTCTCATCAAGATCATTATGATCCACGGAAATCTCGCTATTGTTGCCAATAGAACCATCATGCATACTAGCACGGTCATCAGCAAGGGTATTCAAGTTCAGATCCTTTAAAGGAAGAATTCTAGAATTAGAATTAGAATTAGGGACGCTCTCTGCAAGACCTTCCAAAGCCTCCCACTCCTCAAGGTTGGGAACATTGTCACCCCAGCCTGGTAAATCCTTCTCCGGCAACCTCCTCACATTCAGCATATGGACAGGGGGAGGGCTGTCTCTAAGATGAGTAGTACCATGAAATTGAGCCTCTAATGTGTATGTAAGAGCAATGAGCTTAAGATCAACATCGGACAGAGTCTGCAAATCACCAGTAGCCCTCGCAAAGCTGATAACTGTCCAAAATTATATAAACTGTCAGTTAACAAATCATAATGTGTGATCTTCTACTTACCCTGACTAAATATATACAACATTAGTGTTATCAAGATGGCATGCGTAGAGCTAACAAAACTTTATTCAACCTAAACCATGTGAAACCCAGACTAATAGAACCCTAAGATCTTGTGAACTTAAACCGAAGCGAGGCTGATCGATGACAAATACAACCAGATCTGTCTCAACCAAACTTAAACAGTGATCAACTTAACCCGGCCTGATAGATGACCCGGCAATGAATTAGCTTAATAATGATCCAATGAAGTCCACTTGACTTTTAACTAAAGAGCAAAATAAATGCTCCGAGAGATAGCATAAACATGAAATCATCTATCTAAACTTGAAAAACCACAACTAAATGTCTACTAGTAATCTCAAATGAATACATAGGTCGTCCAATAATGACCCAATGCTCTGATCCACCCCAACCCAAACCCAAAAGACCAACAGGATGATATTCACCCAAGACAACTCGAAAACGACCCCGGTTAACCTGACCTGAAAAAAAGCTGCATAACACCTATTGCCAGCTCCAGAGTCCAGCCACACCCATACTCACAGTTCCGTATCTCAAATGAACTAGAGTTTATCCTCCACATTAAATCATACAATTCCACCTCAATGCTTCCATATTCAAGCATATAACCAAACACTAGACAGACATTAAAACTACCAAACACCAACATTCAACAAAAAGCTCCACATTTATCAATCAAATGCATACAAAATAGGCCAAAAACATTAAAATAACAAAAACCCACCATAAATACTAGCTTAAAATCAATCACAACAACAAAAAATGCCGAAATCAAACAGAACATACACACAATCAGGCCTTTTTTTAAAGGGATTCAGCTAAAGATTACACATTTCTCCTTCAGAATAGATAATACCAGCTTAAAAACCCTAATTTAACCTAAAAAACAACAAAAATGCAGAAATGAAAACCTTTTTTAAGGGATTCGGGTGAAGGTTCCATGGTTTGAATAGAAAAAGGGAGGAAAGACATTCGATGACGAGAAGTAGGATCACGAATTTCATTAAGAACTTCATTAACAGACACAAATTTATCAGCAAAAGTATGAAGTTTTTCTCCTCCTTGAATAATTGCATTTGCATCAACAATTGCAACAGCTATACCCTTTGAAGAATTACATGATTCAAGGAGTTTTGTGGTTGTTGATGATGGATTTATGGGAGGTTTAGATGGGTTTTGCTTCACTATGTTGGACCAACATGATTGGGGATTAGGGTTTTCGGATTGGGGTTCCATTTTTGATTGATTGGAGGAAGAGGATGATGTGTTGCTTTACTTTACTGGAGA
>LHUT01007721.1:0-10120 GCA_001412135.1 Silene latifolia subsp. alba | reverse complement strand
AAAACCGGATATCGGATACGGTTTCCAAAACCGTATCGGATATCCGGTTTTGCTCACCCCTAACGACAAGACACGGCTTCTTAAAATTTTAAGTTCAAAAATGATGTTTTAGAAGAAATTATTTATAAAAGATAAATGATAAAAATATAGTTTAAAAAATAAAATAAAGATAAAGCTTTCTAGTAGACTGTTAAAGTTCTAGGTGAAAGATATAAACATTAATTTGTGGTGGACACTAATCCAAGAGATAAGAAAGAGTAAAATGAACACAAACGGCCCCACCATTGAAGTTCCTTCCAGAAAAAGCAAATATAAAAAAAGTAAATGTTTACTACTCCCCATAAATTAAACCACATGCCTCTCTCCTCATAAACATTAAAAAGACCAATCGTCTCCTTCCCTTCAAGCTCCTTCAATGGTACTCCATTGTGTTCTATGTTCTCTCATACCACTGTGTCAGTGTCATGTCCACTCACATTGTGCACGTGTCACGTGTCGTGTCGGACGCCGTGTCGTGTCCGACATGCGACACGACCCCAACCAGCCGTGTCTGAGTAACACAGGGTGTCACTGAGCCGACAAATGGAATAAAAAACCAGCATACAACAACAACAACATCAGNNCTTTAGAACCATCCATAGGTGAACGCACACCTCAAAAAGCGAATAGAAAAGGGAAAATGAAAAACAAAAAGGGGGAGCGAAAAAGTAATGGAAAGTCAAGGTAAAGCTTACAGGTTTAAAATCGAATTTCAGCTTTCTTTTATAAAAACTTAAAATTTAAATCGAGAGGGAAGATTAAAACGATTTTGAAAACCGAAATAGAATTAAGGATCCGGAATGCCTTAAAAGTGTACCAAGTAAAATATATAAGAAAGTGGTCGGTAGAAAAAAGTAATAAAGGAGAGGAACAAAAAATTTAATTTTTTTTAAATTAAATAAAAACCAACATAACGTCATAAAAAGCAAAAACATGTTGTGCTGATTGATCAAAAACGTACGGTCTATCACATTACACAGAAACGCACTTCACGATTCAGTATTTCAGCACCAGAACTCAAATCAATGATGTACACAGAAATGCAGTTCACGATTCAGTTTTTCAGCACCAGAACTCAAATCAATGATGTAAATGCGCAACAAAAACAAATCAACCCATGTTAACAAGACACGACACATCACTAAAGGCCAACAAAGTAAACTTTTCTTGAAAACTGAATTGTCTACAATCGGACATGCCCACACATTGGACACCTGAAGCCAAGTCGGAGAAACATGCCTGTCAGCCTCTCCAAAAGGTTAGGCATGTCAGCATAATTTAGTGCATAGTTGCATACACAGCAAAATAACAAAGACCCTAACGCACTACCAGTCAAACCAACAAGTAATGGAGTAAACTTAAATGTCATTTATCCGATACTGAACCAATTTCTTCAGGGAACAACCTCTTTGGCAACACAAGTAAATCATCTTTCTCCAAAATATAGGTAACAGCAAAAACGCATAAAATATTCAGTACAGAATAGTACAATCAAGTCAATATTGTAAACGGAAAGCTATAAATCCCCAAAAAGACAGACTATAAAATGATTTATCAGGTCAGACATGCATCGGTATAGAATAAAGATCTGTGATGGCAGTTTGCTGACATTGGACAAAAAATTGAAGTCTCCCCGTCACTGGTTAAGCATTATGGTGAGACAATGAGAATTTGAGGAAAAAACTGTGATAGTAATAGTGGTTCAATGGTGCAGAATCTGATTCAAGATTTCAATATACAGCACTTGACGGCACACTGACACTATAAATCAGTACCAATCCCACACATAAAATACGAAAGAACATCCAGAAACAACAAAGTTGCAAAAACAAAGAAATATATAATTGCATAAGATGATCATAGATAAGTTCATATGGGGAACAAAAACAATACCTGGTCCTTGAACCCACGAGAGAGCATCTCATCAGCCTCATCCAGAACAAACATTCGGATGTTATTAGCACGAAGTGATTGCCTACGCAACATATCAAAGACACGCCCTGGAGTACCGACAACCACATGTACTCCAGCAGCAAGGATTTTTTGATCTTCACGCACACTAGTTCCACCAACACAAGCATGAACCTTGACACCTAGGTAATCACCAAGAGCCCTCATAACCTTCTCAATTTGCTGAGCAAGCTCCCTGGTAGGAGCGAGCACCAGAGCCTGGCACTCCAAAAGCTCATAATCCAGCTGCTGCAAGATACCAGAGCAGAAAGTGGCAGTCTTTCCAGTACCAGATTGAGCTTGTTGAATCACATCGAGACCTTTGCAGAAGGGAACGATTCCCCTCTGCTGAATAGCAGAAGGCTTCTCGAAACCTAGCAAGTGATGTCGTTAGTGCTCAACAGCAACGTGATAAAATTTTCAAAATAATTTGCTATAAAGAACTAATTAGTAAAATTACCATAAGCATAGATTCCTCTGAGAAGATTTTCCTTCAAACCCATTGAGTCAAAGGTGTCATAAACCTCTTCCCAAGCAGTGAAGAAATCTTTTCCTTCCTCAGAAAGTCTTCATAAAAAAAAATATGAAATGGCAGTCAGAAAATTTTACAACAATGATCACACAACTTAACGCAATGTCAATCAAGAGAAAAACAATTTCCACCACAGAAAACAACAAATGGCTCTAAATATCAAAGTGGTTATGGCGGCAACCAGCATGAATGGTTAAGAAATGCTTACAGTTCCATCTTAGAGTCATACTGACGAGCATCAAACTGCGAACCTTCAGGGGCTTCTCCAGCCATGACTGCAACCAAAAAGCAAAACAAAGCCAGTCAATACTCAGCACTCGCTACGAAAAAAGAAGCAAAAACCATTAAGAAAATGACACTAATCCAGAAACTCACTCCAAATCGGCATTAGTGATGGAATACGCTACTAAAGAACAAGCAGACAATAGACATCTAATTACAGAATTCATCCACAAAATTGGCATAAAGCCCTATCCATGAAATGAAGTAACCCGCTACTATTCTCAATACAACAAACAAAGATGGTTAAACAAGAAGAAACGATATATGACAGCATCGAAAACAAAACCAAGCATCAACACTGCCAATAAATGCAAAGACATGGTTGTATGATATGAACATCAGCATGCATATAAGAAAAAGAAATATTCAAACCCCGGAAAAAACCCAGATAAAATATCACATTAAAGCACATCTACCAACACAATCATACCAACACAATCATGAATTTAACAATGACAAAACATTCAAACGTTACATCATATACCCAGAAAAACAACTAAAATTTTACAAACAAAGTAACCAACAATCTTTAACCACAAAAAAATATACCTAAATTCATCAAAAAAACAATATAATCAATAAATACAATACCACAGATCTCAGTTCACCTGCATAATATATAACTAAATCTGCTAAAACAAAAACAGTAAATCAACCAACAAATAGATCAATAGATTAAACAGATCGAAAGAAATGATTACTTGAAATTGAATCAAAATTGAAGAGAAGAATAAACGCAAGAAATTGTTGAGGAATCGGAAAATTAGGGTTAGAGCGGAACTCTAACCGGATCTGAAAGAGGAAGTGAATGAGCGAGTGACGATTTAGCTGTTTTGTTTGCTTCACAAGGGTATTTTCGGTATTTTGATTTTGCTATTTATAGCATTTTTTTCCGTTTTCCAATGTCTGCATTAAAAAAAAGAATTGCAAAAAAAAATGTGTTTCTAATTTTTAGGGGAAAAAAAATGTGTTTCTAATTTTTAGGGGAAATTAAATGGGTGGGATATGGATGACAAATTTTTTTCAAATTTAGGGTAGGATGTGGATATGGGTGAATTTAGGGTGGATACGGATTATCGTTTCTCATCCGCTTAACTACCCTATGGATATCCGAAATTAATATTTATAATTAATTTTTTATTAAGTTAATAATTATNTGTTTACATTTGCTATAAAGAAGGGGGTAGACTATGTGTAATTCAAGACTATCTTCGAGCTACTTTGGAGACCGCGCACGTCATTCCTGCTGTTTCTAGTTCTTTTTCTTTGTGGCATAACAGATTGGGGCATCCATCTGAGCAAATTGTTAAACTTCTTCCTTTTATTCGTACTAGATATTTGCCTTTGTCAACACCGTGTGAGGTTTATCATCGGGCTAAGCACATTCGTAACAGTTTTCCATTAAGTACCAATAATAGTAAGCATGTTTTTGAAATGATTCATTGTGATTTATGGGGCCCATATGATGTTCCGTCTACGACGGGTGCTCGCTATTTCTTGACCTTGGTTGATGACTACTCACGAGGGGTGTGGGTATATTTGCTTACCTCCAAAACAGAGGTCCAACACAAATTTCAAATGTTTATTGCAATGATTAAAAGACAATTCTCGGCCGAGATTAAGATTGTCCGAAGTGATAACGGGACGGAATTCCACCCTTTAAAACCATATTTTATCGACCATGGCATTATATTTCAATCCTCATGTGTTGGTACCCCCCAACAAAATGGGCGTGTTGAGCGGAAATATCAACATATTTTAAACGTTGCTAGGGCCTTGCGATTTCAGGGTGCTTTACCTATTAAGTTTTGGGGGGAATGTATTTTAGCTGCAGCTTTTGTTATAAATCGTACGCCGTCTCGCTTGCTGAAGGGTATGACTCCATATGAAAGAATTTATCAAAAATTACCAAATTTTCAAATGCTTCGAGTTCTTGGCTCATTGTGTTTTTCTCATAATCAAAAGTCCAAAAATGACAAATTTGCAAGTCGGAGTCGGAAATGTGTATTTATGGGGTATCCTTCCGGACAAAAAGGATGGTATTTGTATGACATGGAACGTAGGGAATTCTTTGTTTCTCGGGACGTTAAATTTTATGAAGATCAATTTCCGTTCCAAACCACTGCTTCCACTGTTGATGCCTCGACCCATGACATACGTGGTCCTGATGATGTTCTCATCGACTGGGACAATGACAGTGAGGGTCCCCTTGATTCTGGTTCCGCTCCCGAGGCAGACACTCCTACACCGAATCAGCCCGGTTCCTCTGTCCCGGAACAGCCCTGTTCCCCTGTTGCAGATCAGCCCAATTCCCCTTCGGCGCAGCCTGTTTTGGGCCGGGGTCAGAGAACTCGTGTGCCAAACCGGAATCTCAATGACTATATTCTCGAATTTGATAGTGAAGACAGTAGCGATGACAGTCCATCTCATGCCTCTCGCCTCCTTGTCTCGTCTCCTTCCTCAGGTACTCCTTATCCTCTTGCAAATTATTTGTCTTGTAATAAGTTCTCTCCTCCCTATCGTTCCTACATTGCCGCTCTCACCACACACACACGGAGCCTCGTAATTTTAAGGCAGCCGTAAAAATCAGTGAGTGGAGGGTAGCTATGGCAGACGATATGAGGGCCTTGATCGCTAACGAAACTTGGGTGCTTGAGCCTTTACCACCGGGTAAGAAAGCATTAGGGAGCAAATGGCTTTACAAGATCAAGTACAAGTCGGATTCGACAATTGAACGATTTAAAGCTCGTTTGGTCGTCTTTGGTAATCACCAAACCGAGGGGGTGGATTATGATGAAACATTTGCTCCGGTAGCTAAAATGACAACAGTCCGGACATTCCTTGCCATTGCATCGGCGAAAAATTGGCACTTGCACCAAATGGACGTACATAATGCCTTTCTTCATGGGGATTTGCAAGAGGAAGTTTATATGAGGTTGCCTCCCGGGTTTAATGCTCCCAAACCCGGACTTGTATGTCGCTTGAAAAAGTCCTTGTATGGATTGAAGCAAGCTCCTAGGTGTTGGTTTGCGAAACTTGGCATGGCTTTAAAACAGTACGGTTTCTCCCAAAGCTATCATGATTATTCATTCTTCACTTTTGTGAAAGATGTGGTACGTATTAATGTATTGATTTATGTTGATGATTTAATAATCTCCGGAAACGATCTAAATTCGCTTGCCTCTTTCAAAGAATATTTGCATCAATGCTTCCACATGAAGGACTTGGGTGACTTAAAATATTTTGTCGGCATCGAGGTTGCGCGGAATTCGGATGGCATTTTCTTATGTCAACGGAAATACACTCTTGACATTATGAACGAGGTTGGATTACTTGGGTGTAAACCCGCTCCAACTCCACTCGAGCAACACCATCGCCTCGGAGAGAGTAAGAGCAAGTTCTTGGCCAAACCGGAGTGTTATCTTAGGCTGGTTGGGAGGCTGCTGTACCTCGCTGTGACACGGCCAGAATTGTCCTATGGAGTACACATTTTGTCACGATTCATGAGTGCCCCTCGTGACGATCATTGGAATGCCGCATTAAGGATGGTCCGTTATCTCAAAGGAACCCCAGGTCAGGGGATCTTATTACCATCTCGTTCCACTTTGCAATTAACTGGATGGTGCGATTCGGATTGGGCAAAGTGCGCCGAGAGTCGGCGCTCTGTTACGGGCTGGATTGTCTATCTTGGGTCTTCTCCAGTGGCTTGGAAGACCACGAAACAGCCCACCGTATCCTTGTCTTCCGCTGAGGCCGAGTACCGTGCACTTCGCGCTATTACTGGAGAAATTAAATGGCTCAAGGGACTGCTGGGCGACTTAGGAGTATCTCTCTCGGTTCCCGTGGAAATATATAGTGATAGTAAGTCGGCCTTACACATTGCCCAAAATCCGGTGTTCCATGAACGTACTAAGCATATAGAAATTGATTGCCACTTTGTTCGAGATGCCATAAAAGACGGTCTTATAGCTCCGTCGTATGTGCCTACTACGGTTCAGCTGGCTGACATTCTAACGAAAGCGCTTGGTATTTCTCAGTTTCAGTCGATAGTTGTCAAGTTGGGCATATTTAATCCATATGCTCCCTCTTGAGGGGGGGTAATAGCATTATTAGCTTTAAATAATATCTTTATTATTAGCTTTATTATGGAAAGCCAAGTGATTGGCATTCCTGTGTTTGGGATTCTGTCGGTTTCATCTTCCATCATGAAACATGTACTATAAATCTTCTCCATTGCAATGAAAGAAGACAGAGGATTATTGTGCTAATTGTGTTTAACAGGATGGATGAAAAAATATTAAATGGATGAGGGTGGGGACCATAAATTAAATGGATATGGATATGGATATGGCTCCATCCCATCCATATCCCACCCATTGCCATCCCTAAATACACATATACACGGAGGTAAAGTTGTCAAACGGGTCGGAGTGATTCGACCTTCGAGTTAAGGTTATACGATAGCATATATAAAATCGTTTTTGACGTCTTTATTTTACTTTTTCTATTGAAGAAAACAGAATAATGACAATATTCGATATTAATATTGTGTGTATATTCATTACTTGTCGGTACGTATATTGAAACAATTGTGTATATTAAGTTTGAACAATTAATTTACTATTAAAGTATATATGTTACATAAAATTAATCATTTAGATAATTATTTCATTACTTTTGTAACTAAATTTTCTTTCTACATATAAAAACTACGTAATATTTTAGCTAATTTCAGTGCTGGTGTTACTTAAGGCTTTTGCTACTTTTTATGAGGCCTCTGGTTTGGAAATTAATAAGGATAAGTCTGATATCTATTTAAATGGTATTAGACAGGTAATATCTGGTTCATGAAGGGGTGTTCCCTTTTAGATACTTAGGCATACCTATCTCTTATAAGAGAATTGCGGTGGGGGTCTGTAGCAGATTGGTGGAGAAGCTTGTGGACGGAATAAGAAGCTTGGGTGCTTGTAAGTTGAATTATGCGGGCAGATTGGTTCTAGTGTAAAGTGTTCTGTCTCAGTTGCAGTCTTACTGGTCCAGAATTTTTATTATACCCACCACTGTGATTACTAAAATGATGAATATTTGTAGAAATTACCTGTGGGCAGGATCTGAGGAATTTCTTAAGGTGCCTCCAGTGTCATGGGAGAGGGTCTGTAAGGAGAAGAAAAATGGAGGATTGGAGGTGATTCAAAGCAAAGTATGGAATCAAGCAATGATTGGCAAATATTATTGGTGGCTTGTCTCTAAGGCTGACCACCACCTCTGGATCAAGTGGTCAATCACATTTATATTAAAGGTTATGACTGGCTTTCTTATACACCTTCCTTGAACTCTAGCTGGACTTGGAGACAAATATGCAAAATCAAAGAATTGTTGAAGTCAGGGTATGTGCAGGATCAATGGAGTATGAATGGTAGTAGGTATACTATTGTTTCTGGTTATGAATGGCTTTTGGGGACTCAAATTCAGGTACCTTGGGTGCATGTGGTTTGGAATAGACTGAATGTACCTAAGCATAGCTTCATTGCTTGGGTGTATGTTCAAAATAGGTTAATGACTAAAGACAGGTTAAGTCATTTTGGTATGGTTGTGGCAACTGGGTGTGATATGTGTATGGTGCACTCCGAAACTCATTCCCACTTATTCTTTGAATGCCTATACAACAGAGCTTGTTTGGCCAGATTAAATGTATGGTTGGGGGGTGCAGGTTCCGGTGTGTGAGCCAGTTCAATGGTGCCTGCAACTGAGATGTAAATCAATGATGCAAAAGAAAATTATATGTGCTGCAGTCTGTGCTTTGATCTATCTTATCTGGTTGGCTTGAAAGAAATGCAGAATTGACAATGTGCTCCCACATCCTGCCTTCCTTACTCAAGAGTTGCAGAAGAGTATTAGGGTCAAGATTTCAACATCATAGATGGAATGTGAAGCATAAGGTGCCAGGTTTATGGTTGGCTCGGATTGGTTTTGCATAATGTAATGATAGAATCAGTTTGGTAAAGTGTAAGGTGTCATCTAGGGTGTAGATGGCCACAAATGCTTGTAATGGATGTATGGTGTACGCCATTAATATATTTTTTACCTTCCACCAAAAAAAAAAATTAGCTAATATGTTTTGTGTTATGAGATATTATAGTATAATATTATATGGATGTCTAGAATAATGGTATTAGGCAAATGTATTATCTGGCCAAACTTAATGTGATTTGTCTTCTATAACATCTCTGTTGTTGATTTGTAATGTGATGATAAGGATTATTATTATTTATTCTTTGATTCGATTTAGCTAAATAATGGTATTAGGCAAACATATGCTTAACATGGAACAATTTGTTTGATTACGTAAAAATTTGTGTTTTATGTCTACCTAATACGTACATTCATTTGTGTCCTTGATTGCTACACAAATTTCGCACTATTTTTATTACGTACAAAGATATTTGACAACAATGAATGTACCTGATCAATTTCTTATGCCAAACTAAAATCTTATTGATGTGTTTGAAAGATGCAATCCAGATATGTAAAAATTTTTTATTTTACACATGATTGCGTATTACTTTGATATAAATGTATGAATTCATATAATTATATGTTAAAAATACTCAAAGAGTAATATAGTCATGTTTTCTGAAGAAACATTGATTAATCTTGCCTATATTTATGGGACACTTGTTGTGTCCTATGTCACATTATTTATGGAAGATTGTCATGGATTGTGGCAAACTAAGATAGTTGACATGAAATGGTTAAAATGTGACAATTAAGGCCATCCGGGTTCCTATTTTACCCGTTTTGATATAACTGAAGTTTATCTTAAGGAAGATATAAATGCTGAAACTCTCTCGTGTAAATTTATTAAAGGCAATATATTACACGGAGAGTGAGTATATTTAAGGGAGATTTAACTACTACTAGGAGTGTAATAAAGAACTTAAATGTTCATATAATATTAAGTTGTTTATAGCCACATAATGATTTTCCGAGTGGTTATTGTGTGGAAATCACAATTTATTTATAATATGAAATCGTTAGTCCCCGAATTGGGCATTGTAATTTAGCACATTTAAAAAACCAACTGCATAAGACAATTAAGGTGGATCTAATGATTTATTGCCCATTAAATTTATCTGATATAGATTATTTTTACCACCTTAGGGGGAGAATAATAAGGAAAAGCTGGTAAAAACAAACCAGTATGTTATCCCCAACTGAACCTGAAGTTCAACGGTTTGTTTCACTATGAAATACATCAAGTAGAGGTTCATGGAATTATAAATGATGGTATTCATTTGGTTATGAAGATGTATTATG
>LHUT01007719.1:14878-32608 GCA_001412135.1 Silene latifolia subsp. alba | reverse complement strand
CTCACACTCTTCAAACAGGTCAAGTTCAAAACGAAGCTGTGGTGCTAATCTGTGCTGATCAATAATCTCCCAAAGCCGCTTCAGCTCGTCTCTCTCAAACTCCCCTCTCAAACGAAAACCCACCACCAATAGCAAAAATCCCAACACGAGAATACGCCTCTCTCCGCTTTCCTGCATCTTTTGTCTCCAGAAAGACGCCATTTCCTCTGCCTTTACCCTCACATTCTTGGACACCTCAGGTTTCACATTCATCAACTGCTCCAACAACAGCAGACAACTACTTCTTACAGTCCTTGCTGTGTACCCTACTTCACCCTTCTTCAAATGCGGTGGGAAAAAACCGTTTACAGCCGATAATACTAACGCAGCTGGGTCATTATATAACTTTAATGCCTTGAGCACCCCTTCACCCATGAAACAGTGTTCATCAACCCTGTCATTTAGAAGCAACTGCAAAGTTTCGCCATCATCAACAACTGTCAGGTCGTTCCACTGTCCATCAGTCTCCATCATCGGAACATCATCAATGGTTTCTTTCTCTCTCAATTCACGTTCTTGGCAACGTTTATCGAATTCCTTCTCTCTCACTTCAAGAGCCATACCCTTTTCCTCGATTTCCTTCTGTATCAACTGCAAAGCTTCAGATTGCTGTTGATTTTGCTTCTTTCTCAACTCCACTGCTTGGAGACTTTTACGTAATTCCGTTTCTTTCAATTCTAGCTCAACTTCTTTCTCCTTCACTATCTTATCTACCAAGTGTATTTGATCATTATATTCTGCTACCATCTCCTTTTCAGCATTCACCTCCTTCATTCGCTCGTCCATTTGCCTTTCCTTGGCCTTCAAACTCTCACAATATTCACTCAGCATCTTATCCTTCAGATCGAGTTCTTTCTTCTCTCTCACTTCGAGAGCCATTCCTTTTTCCTCGATTTCCTTCTGTCTCAACCTCAAAGCTTCAGATTGTTGTCGATTTTGCTCCTCCCTCACTGTAAGGGCCAAACCCTTTTCCTCGATTTCCTTCTGTTTCAACCTCAAAGCTTCAGATTGCTGTCGATTTTGCTCCTCCCTCACTGTAAGGGCCATACCCTTTTCCTCGATTTCCTTGTGTCTCAACCTCAAAGCTTCAGATTGATGTCGGTTTTGCTTCTCTCTCAACTCCAGTGCTTGGAGACTTATACGTAATTCCGTTTCCTTCAATTCTAGCTCAACTCCTTTCTCCTTCACTAGCTTATCGACCAAATGAATCTGATCATTATAATCTCGTACCAGCTGCTTTTCCACTTCCAATTTCTCATAACCAGCATTCAGCTCCTTCATCCCCTCGTCGATTTCCCTTTCCTTGAACTTCAAACTCTCACAATCATCATTCAACTTCTTACCCTTCAGCTCAAGTTCATTCTTCCACCTCTCCATCTCCATACGAACCTTGCTACTTCGATTGTCCTCAAATATATTCCCTTGATGTTTCTCATCAATGCCCTTATTTTTCAATTCAATTTCTTTAATCAACCCGTCAAACTTCTTCTCTTTCAACTCTACCTCTCTCAAACGCTCACCAATCTCACTTTCCCGCCTCTCTAATTCAACAAACTGCTCCACAATTCGACTCTTTTCTAATTTGAGCTCATGACATCTCTCATCTGTTTCCTTCTCCCTCAATTCTTCCCCCATACAATGCTCTTCAACCAGTTTCTCCTTTAAATCAAGATCTTGAGATCGCTCATTCAATTCACGCTCTTTTGACGCTAGCTCTAACAAAAGATCTTCAATTTGCTTTTGTTTGAAATCCATCTCATTACCTCGCATCTTAGCTTGGGTCTCATCCAACTTAGGAGCTGGACGATCCTCATTAATCTCCCTTTCCCACAATTCTAGAGCCTCGCGACGTTCATTAATTCGTTTCTTCTTCAACTCCAAATCCTGCAAACTCCATTTAATTTCCTTATCTTTGAACTCCAAATTTCGCCAACCCTCTTCGATTTCCCTCTCTTTCAATTCCACAACCTTAATACGCTCCTCAATTTCCTTCTCCTTGGACCCCAACACATCAAACTGCTCCCCAACTCCTTTCTCCTTCAATTCCAACCCCCTAAAACGTTTCTCAATTTCTTTCTCCTTTGACCCCACCGTATCAAATCTCTCCTCAATTCCCTTTTCCTTCAATTCCAAAACCTCAAACCGTTCCCCAAAATCCCTCTCTTTCGACTCCACCACTGCAAACCGCTCCTGAACTCCCCTCTCCCTCAATTCCAAATCTTCAAATCGCTCCTCAATCTTCCTCTCCTTTAACCCCACCACCAAAAACCGCTCTACGACTTCCTTCTCCTTTGATTCCACCACCGCAAAACGCTGCTCAATTCCCTTCTCCTTCAATTCCAATACCTCGAACCGCTCCTCAATTTCCCTCTCCTTCGACTCTAAAACCTCAACCCGCTTATCAATTCCCTTCTCCTTCAATTCCATCACCTCAAACCGCACCTCAATTTCCCTCTCCTTCGACTCAACATACTCAAACCGCTCCTCGGTTTCCCTCTCCTTCAACTCCACAGCATCAGACCACTCCTTAATTCCCTTCTCCTTCAATTTCAAAACCTCAAACCGCTCCTCAATTTTCATCTCTTTCCCCTCTACAATATCAAACCGCTCCTCAATTTCCCTCTCCTTCGACTCTACAATATCAAACCGCTCCTCGACTCCCTTCTCCTTCAATTCTATCACCTCAAACTGCTCCTCAATTTCCCTCTCCTTCAACTGGAAATACTCAAACCGGTTCTCAATTTCCCTTTCCCTCACCCCAACCTCCTCAAACCGCTCCTCGATTTCCGTCTCCCGTTTCTCCAACTCCATCCCCCGCGTAACAATCCTCTCATCTTCCAAATCCATCCCCTCACAACGATCAGTAACCTCCCTTTCCCTCAACTCAACCGCCTCAAACCGATTCCGTAACTCCATTTCCTTCCTCTCAACCTCATCCTGAGCTAAACTAAAAGTACTATGCAACGTCTGCCATTGCTGAGCTAACGAAACTACAGAAAAACAATGTGATCGAATTTCACTTAATGAATCACTAACTTCATCAATTACGGTTCTACATTGCTGTAATTCAGATGAAGAAGAATAAGCTTCTTCCTCCATTAATGGCGGTAACATCGACATTCAGCAAATAAATATGTAAAGCAACAGTAAATTGAAATTAAATTAATTTGTAAGAACCTGAAACCCTAGAATTAAAAGTAGAGTAAGTTCCTTGAGAGACGATCTTCTCACTAACTTATTGAAAAACCGTCTTTTCGAAGTAACATTTCTGGTAAAAGTAACTCAAATGCATTATTTACTGGTGGTTCATTTGCTGGTACAGTTAATTTAATTGTGTATGATGAATTGATGAATATGATGATGATTATTAAAAGTGGGTAAGTTTATGAGAAACCGTGTCTGAATAATTTATTGAAAGACCGCTCCTTGTATTTGGGGTAAAAGTAGTTTCCGCATTAATGTTTGTTTTTTTACACATGACAAATTACTTACTGGTACAATCTTATCAGCGCGCCACGTCATTAATGCANATATTTGCATTGAGATCCCTTAATCAGGTCCATCACACGGTGTTAGTGATTTAAAACTATATAGTATAATTAATTTGTATAACTTTCTTTAATTACATTGAATTCCCTTAGTTTCTGGAATTAATATGATGATATATGATGGGTGTCGGTTTGGGAGCAGTTTGTAGGGACGGTGATGGAAGGGTGGCTTGGGCAGTGTCGTTTCAGGCCGAGGGTGTTTGTCTCGTGCAAATGGCTGAGGCGGAGGCTGTTCTACTTGATTTGAAGGAGGCTCGGCGTATTGGGATGCGGAATGTTATCGTCGAAAGCGATTGTCTTAACGTGGTTGCTGATCTAAAGGGAGGAAAGAAGGGACGTAGCGATATTTTTATCATTTACAAAGAAATTTTAAGTTTAGTTCCGTCTTTTGATTCTGTTATTTTTAATTATACTCGTAGGGATTGTAATAAGTTAGCTCACTTAGTAGCTCATGCTTCGCCATGGGTCATAGGTAGGAGGTTTTGGATGGATGATTTGCCTTTGTCTTTTGTGAATGTTGCGGAACAAGATTTAATTAATATATGATAAACCGCATTGGTTTATTTCAAAAAAAAAAAAAAAACCCTATTTTTTAATTAAAAAAAAAAAAAAAAAAAAAAAAAAAAAAGCCACAAACCCTAAAAAACCCCACCCACAACCAAAAAAAAAAAAAAAGGGACAAAGAGACGATGAGCGTTGCGGCAAACTGCAAAATAGGAGGACGTTGGTGGTGTTGTACTCCTAGTAATAACACGAATTCAACAAAATTCCAGCTCCACAAATCCATAAACTTGAGTAAAGCAAAACCCAATTCTGATATTTGCAAATTCCGTTGCTTTTGTTCGTCGTCCTTTTCCCGATTTTCAGTAAGCAAGAAATACCATTCCCTAGACTCCCCTGATCGGAATTTGCTCCTCAGCTATATGTATGATGAAGACCCCTATCAGATTATTACTGTTACGGTAACTCTCTTTTTTTATGTCTCTAGTAGTTCATTATTATAATACTTGGTAATTTCTAATCATTATTTTGTTATTGTAATCAGATTATGGTACCTGATAATGAGAGAGTTTTCAAAGTTAAGTTAGATTTGCTGCTTTGGAAATTATATTTTATTTATTCAAAGTGGACAAGGGACATCATAAAGGATGGTGATAATTCAATTTTACTACATTGCTAATTCAACTTACTCTTTTTTTTTAATCCAATTATTATTATTCAATTCTAAGTTTGTATGACAATTTTTGTGTTTGTTTCCCTACGTAGAGATTGTGCCATTATTGCTCAAGAATGCTCATCTTTGGATTTCTAGCCGCCTCATGGTGAGTTTGAATCTCACCCTATGTATATGTTCCTTTGAATTAGTTTCACGGGTTCGCTAACTGTATTAGAGTATCATTTTAATAAAGCTTAGAACAAGGAAATATAGGATGTGATTTCTGTAAGAATTTGTAAGTGAATACCATGACAAATTTGCAGATAAATTTAGACAAAGAATGATGAAGTAATTTGCTTGTAATTGATTGACAATAATTTTCATCAAAAATGTGCGGCGGATGTACAAGGATATTGATGATATTTATATGGACAACTACACTACAAGACAAAGGCCAATGACCTAAAGAAAGCAGGGACCAATGGGCCTAAATACTATGTTGGATCATCATATTTTAACACCCCCTCCCAAGCTGGAGGGTGCTGTTGTGGAGCAAGCATCCCCAGATTGTGAAGAAATTTCCAATGAGTGTGTGAGGGAAGAACTTTGGTAAAGACATCAGCTATCTGGGAATGAGTAGGTAGATACTGCAGTTGTAGAAGACCTTCTAGTACTTTGTCTCTCGTGAAATGGCAGTCAAGCTCGATATGTTTGGTACGTTCATGAAAAATAGGATTCTTCGCAATATGAATTGCGCTGTTGTTATCACAATGCATTGTCACAGGTTGAAGGTTGGTGAGACTCATTTCCTCTAGCAGCCTTACCAACCAAGTGACCTCGGCAGCAGCTTGAGAAAGAGCCTTGTATTCTGCTTCAGCAGAGGACTTAGATACAGTGCCTTGTTTCTTGCTCTTCCAAGAGATAGGAGAATTACCAAGGAGGATAACCCAACCTGTAATAGATCTCCTTGTCATAGGACATGCTGCCCAGTCAGAATCAGAGAAAGCTTGGAGAGTAAGACGAGTGGATTTGCTAATCATAATGCCTTGGCCAAGAGTCCCATGAAGGTATCTCAAAACATGACAAAGGGCTTGATAGTGAGAAACTTGAGGATTTTGCATAAATTGACTCAACGTTTGCACAGTAAAGGATAGGTCTGGCCTGGTGTGAGTGAGATAATTGAGTTTGCCTAGAAGCATCCTGTAACGGGTTGGATCCTCATAAGCGACGTCATCATCAGTGGTTAGCTTCAGGTTTAATGGAAGGGGAGTGACGGTGGCTTTCCCAAAAATAATGTCAGCCTCTTTAAGCATATTAGAAGTGAATTTCTTTTGAGTAAGAATCATACCCTCTGAAGTGTATGAGACTTCAATGCCCAAGAAATAATTCAGTTTGCCCAAATCCTTGATTCCAAAGGCCAAGTGTAACTGTTGCTTGAGATTGTTTATGTGAGATTGATTAGAACCAGTGACAATAATGTCATCAACATACACACCCAAAATTGTTATGTCATGATTGGTAGTCTTGATGAATAGAGAATAATCATTTTTGGATTGAACATAATTAAGAGATTTGAGAAAATCAGAGAGCTTGGAGAACCATTGTCTAGAAGCTTGTTTTAACCCGTATAGAGACTTATTGAGTTTGCATACTTGAGAATGAGGATTGGGTAAGCCCTCTGGCATCTTCATGTACACTTCCTCATGAATATCACCATGTAAGAAGGCATTGTCAACATCCATTTGAAATATATCCCATGCCTTGTTGACAGTCACACTCATTAAAGCCCTCACTGTTGTCATCTTCACAACAGGTGAAAAAGTTTCTTGGTAGTCAATTCCTTCTTTCTGATTACATCCCCTTATTACAAGTCTGGCTTTGTATCTTTCCAGAGAGCCATCAGCCTTGGTCTTTACCTTGTAAACCCACTTGGAGGTTATGGCCTTCTTCCCCCGGGGTAAACTAGTGACAGTCCAAGTGTTATTAGATTCCAAGGCTTTAATTTCTTGTTGCATAGCTAATTGCCAATTTGGGTCAGTGCAAGCTTGAGTGTAAGAGTCAGGTTTAATGTAAATTTGACTATTGTTAATTTTTTTTGAGTGGATGACGGTAAAGACTCAAAAGTAACAAGGTTACACCAGTGATTTTGGGTGTTAACTTGTTCAGTGTCTTGTGAGGATGTGAGTGAAGAAGGGATGTCACAGACATAGTCTTGTAAATAAGCAGGAGGTCTCCTGTGTCTGTGAAGGTGAGAAATAGAGGTTGTAGTGGTAGCAGGAACAGAGACCTGTGAAGTACCATGTTCATCATTGGGTTGTGACATAGGTTGTGACACAGTCTGGTCAGTATTGTTATCATTATGGTGCTGAGCAGCACTATTGGGAACTATGTTCTCATTCCTAATGTTATGATGAGTGATATCATCAGGAGAAAACTGATAAAAAATAGGATCATTCATAGCTTCAGGTGGACAAGGTAGGGTGGATTTTTTGAAAAACTTGGATATATTAGTCATGTGAAATGGGAAAACATCTTCATGAAAAATAATGTCCCTGGAATGGAAAATCTTTTGACTCTCAAGATCTAAAACAGTGTAGGCCTTTTTTCCATTAGGGTAGCCTAGGAAAACACAAGGTTTGGACCTAGCTTGGAATTTGTCCCTATTTCTCTTTAAAGTGGCAACAAAACATAAGCATCCAAAAGATTTGAGATGATTATAAGCAGGTGAAGATTTTTGTAAAACCTCAAGAGGAGCTTTGTTATTAAGGACAGAAGTGGGAAGTCTGTTTATGAGGTAAGTGGCTGTAAGAACGCACTCTCCCCAATATTGGATAGGTAAGTTGGCTTGAAAGAAGAGGCTTCTGGCTGTTTCAAGGAGATGTCTGTGTTTTCGTTCAACAACTCCATTTTGTTGGGGAGTCTCAACACAGGAGGATTGGTAAACTATGCCTTTGCTTTTATAAAACTCTTGGGCTTGGACCTCACCAAATTCAGCACCATTGTCTGACCTTATGCATTTGACAGAGGTCTCAAATTGTTTTTCAACATATGCAATAAAACTCTTTAAGATAGGCATGGCACTACTCTTGTGGGACAACAAGTGTGTCCAGGTAGTCCTGGAGTGGTCATCAACAATGGTTAAGAAGAATTTGTGGCCAGAATGTGTAGGAGCATGGTATGGCCCCCATAAGTCAATATGTATAAGCTCAAAAATGCATTTAGAATTAGAAAAACTGTTAGGAAAGGGAAGTCTATGAAACTTAGCCTTGGGACAAATTTGACAAATAGATAAATCTTGTTGTTTGGGATTTATTATTACAGGCAATTGTCTCAAAACAGATAAAGGAACATGTCCAAGTCTACAATGCCATTTGTCTAATGAAACAACAGCACTATTAGCAAAAACGGAAGCAGGTTGACTTGTGCCTGAATTGTCAGCTTGAGTGGGATTTGATAAAGACTTGAAATCAGCATAATAAAGACCATTTCTTTGTCTACCAAGGATCAAGGGTTTATTCATGGATGAAACCTGAATAAGGCAGTAATCAGGAGTGAAAAATATTTTAGAAGACAAGTCTTTGCTCAATTGACTAACAGATAGAAGATTAAACTTAAAAATGGGAATGTGCAAGACTCTTTTGAGAGTGATATTGGCTGTGAGTTTGACTGAACCTATGTGAGTTACATCGGCTTTAGACCCATTAGGTATAGTTATGCAACAAGAGTTGTTCAAGCTATAGTAATCATCAAACATATGGATATGGGGTGTTATGTGACTAGAAGCGCCACTGTCTATGATCCACTCATTTCTTTGATTAACATTAGGAATATGAATGGGATTTGTACCTGACATCATAGCGTGAGCATTGTTGGGATCAAGATCGAAACCGCTAAGACCATTGAGAATATCATTGTATTCCTGGGATGAAGAAGCCCCTGCTAGGTTGGCCATACTTGTTTTGGGTTCCTGACCACCAGAAATTTGCGAAGTGTCAAAAGTGGATGTAGCAGCAAACCTCTTCTTGTTGTTGTTGTTTCTGAGTTCAGGGTGTAAGATAAAACATCTCTCATTGCTGTGTCCCTCCATGACACAATGGGTGCAGAAATAGTTGTTCCTCTTGACAGGGTGAGGTTGGCTGTTTTTCTGAGTCTGGCCTCTGAAATTGCCAGCACTAGAACCACCTTGCTGCATTAGCATTCTGTTGAAATTGTTGTTTGAATTGTTGTTGGAGTTGAATTGTTGTCTATTTCCCAAACTTCTTGTAGCGGCCAAAGCAGATGCTTCCATATTGAGAGGAGTGTGAGAAGAAATTTCTCTCTGTTTCTCTTCTTGGATTAGCAAGGAGTAAACACCATTGATGGAGGGCATAGGGCTCATCATCAAAATGTTACCCCTCATGGTTTTATAACTGTCATTGAGCCCCATGAAAAGTTTTATCACCTTTTGATCTTCTTCATGCTTGAGAAGCTGTTGACGAGCACCACAGCTGCAAGGAGGTAAGCACCTGATGTTCCTGAGTTCCTCCCATATCCTTTTAAGTTTGGTGAAATAAGCTGAAATGGGATCAGAACCTTGAACCAATTGATTTAATTGATCTTGCACTTGATACAACTTTGCTCCACTGAATTGTTCAAATTGCTCTTCTAGTTCATCCCAAATTTGTTTGGCAGTATCATAGTATAGCATAGTTTCAGCAATTTCTGTTGAGAGGGAGCTTAATATCCAAGAGATGACCATATAATTGCATCGTTCCCATTTCTTTAAATTAGGATCTGTCTTGGCAGGCTTGGTGAGAGTTCCATCTACGAACCCAACTTTGTTCTTAGCAGATAAGGATATTAACATGGATCTCTTCCATGAACCATATCCATTCCCATCAAAGGCTGTTGAAACTAGTTTCTGAATGTTGGTATCAGCAGGGTGGATGAATAAAGGGTCATGGGGGTCCATGGTTGGTTCAATTTCAGAGTTTGTTTGAGGATTTGTTTGAGGGTTTGTTTGTTGTGGATCAACCATGATGAATCAAATAGAAAGACGCAGATTTTTCGCAAGAAACAAAGGTAGCAACTTTGGTAGAAAATCTAGAACAGGGAAAACACAAGAAATAAAGAAGAGATAAAGAGAATGGAAGCAAGGATTACCTCATGAGATAAAAGAGACGGATTTTAACCCGCTCTGATACCATGTAAGAATTTGTAAGTGAATACCATGACAAATTTGCAGATAAATTTAGACAAAGAATGATGAAGTAATTTGCTTGTAATTGATTGACAATAATTTTCATCAAAAATGTGCGGCGGATGTACAAGGATATTGATGATATTTATATGGACAACTACACTACAAGACAAAGGCCAATGACCTAAAGAAAGCAGGGACCAATGGGCCTAAATACTATGTTGGATCATCATATTTTAACAATTTCAATAATTACACTTATTTAGGGATGGGGAGGTGATAAGTTATTCCCCCTCCTTGATAGAACATTCATGACACTCTCTTTCTCATTTTCAATTTTTTATTCTTTTTGGTGAAAGGGGAGCAGTAAATTAAACAGAAAACATCGAGGTCGAGGAGTACAATGGAGGGAGGGATGGGTTAGGGAATAAAGATACAATGTCGTAATCTATTTCACAAAGAGATTCAACTAGTTTAGGAAAACACTCAATTTGGTCCACAAGATCAAAGGTAAACAAATGATTGGGATGGAAGGAGTAATTATATTGGTATCTTTCTTAAACTAAGTAGATTAACATATGCGTTGAGATTATCGCAGACAAAGTGACACTGTTCATATATTGTCTAAGCTTTACTAATCTAAAATTCACTATGCAGCTGTCTTCAAATTTTCATGAGTCTGCTCTCAAAGTGATGAAGTCTGATCAGATTACCGCAGACAAAGTGACACTGCCACCTTATGGTGAGCATGCATTAGCGAATGCGCCCAACACTATCCGATGCAATGAGGTAGGTATGCCGCACTTGGTTATATAACCAAATTTATTGTTTTTACATATATATANTTACCTTCAATTAAGCTTCTCAAGTCTTGTACTTATTTATTCTTAGCTTAAAGTAGTTAATTAACTAAGTTAAGAATAAAATTTTTAAAAGGTACACCTAATTCACCCCCTCCCCTCTTAGGTGTTAATCGTTCTTAACTCTTCACTTGGTTTTTACAAGACTTGGTTACAACGTTTCGAAATCCTTGGTTGTTCTATGAACACAGATGAATGGGGCGGGGCGCCTTCTAGACTTTACGAGGCACCCTTCTAGTCACTTCCATAATGTCCTGGCACAATTTCGGATACTTCCGGACAATCACATTTATACAACACTCTAAAACAACCCAACTGAAAACCAAAGATTTACAGTCGAAAAAATTTCAGAAAATTTAATTAAAAATTCTGAAAATATTGTCCGCCATCCGAGTATGTTGTCTAACTCGTGTGCTGAAAATATAGAAACTATATCCACGAAAGTGTAACCCATAATGAAATTAATTGCATTAACAGTCTGCTAGTCCATAATGTCAGATGAGCACAGACATTGCTGCTGATGATTTTGAGGACCGGAATGTATTTAGGATTTTGAGGACAAAAATCATCATCATCATCACAACTCATCCTCATCTTCTTCTTCTCCTCTTTCTCCAACTCCATACCTTTTTCTTTCCCCTCTCTCTCTCTCTCTCTCTCTCTCTCTCTCTCTCTCTCTCTCTCCTCGACGCACGCTAACCCTAGATACTTCTCTTTCCCTTATTTTAATTTCCTCCTTTTTATAAGTATATATGTTTCTTTTGCCCTCAAAATCCTAAATACATTCCGGTTCACTTATTGTCCTTCTTGGGCCTAGTCGGCAAAGCATGTGTGTTTGTTTACTTGACTATATTATTAATGAACTCGTCATCTAAACTATTCCTATCCTTTTTAATATAGGTCTTATGAGAGAACGTCTCCCACTAATTTAGTGGGAGACATAATAGGGGAACAAAATATTCAGTGGGTCCATAACCTCCATCATGTGAGAAGTCTCTCAATAACGCTATTAAGAGACCGTCTCTCCAACAATCACTGGGTATCGGGAAGGGGTTTAAGTTCAGGTGTTGTTACCTCCACATCGTAACAGGTTTCTACCGACCTTTTTTCACCGTTTCTCCTTCAGCATTTGTCACCTCGCGACCATCCAATGCAACTTCTAGCATACGCAACCAACACAACGTCATTGCTCTCCCGGTTATCTGCACGTGCATCCAAAACCATCAACACCTCTAACATATCCCTCCCTAATCTGGGAACCCAACCCACATCATAAATTGACTCATCAACAATATCAATAGCATAACAAGTATCCTCAGTCATATCATAGGCGTTGCGAGTGTGCTAGCCTAATTAAAGGTTACTTTATCATCCCCCACCTCGAGAGTCAAGCGTCCGTGCTTTACGTCTATAAATCTATGACGATAGCCCCTTGTAGTATGTAAAAATGGCATAGCTAAGATTATAGGGATTTGGGTGTCCTCGGCCATATCTAACACAATGAAATCAACTCGTATACAAAATTTACCCACCCTAACGGGGACATCCTCTAAGACACTTGGGCGACGTTTGTTGCCGACCATCTGAAGAGTTACATTCATGACTTTGAGGTGACCTATATTCAGTTTGTGGCAACATGAATAGGCCATGCACAAAATCTCATTGAAGACGGCGATATCCGTCACAAGCTTGTGACGGATACCGTTTCCTCTCACAAAATACCCACGAGAGGTGAGTGGGGGAGCACATGGCCACATGGGGGGGTGCCCCACCTTATCCCCTCTTCCTTTTTGTGAGAGGTCTTCAGCTTGTGACGGGATTAACCCGTCACAAGCAAGACGCTTTGCCATGACACACTGACACTCGCGCTTAATAACGAAACTTATCAACATGGAGTTTTTCACCAAGTTAGTGGAAAACCACTTTTTGCATAAACTTATCAACTAGGTATATATGTAGAATAGCAGGCGGTTTAACAATAAAGTTCCATGTAAAACCGTTTTACACAAGTTTTTGTGGTATTAGTATTAAACGCGTAAGAAAAGGTTTGCAAAGAAGTGAATTACCAAAGGAGTTTAAGGGAGAAACGGGAGTTTGGAAGAAGATAACTGAAGAAACAACGACCACAATGCGCTTGAAGCAGTTTCCGACTGAATGTGTCACTGCTGATACCTTCTATAGAAGACAAATTACGAAACGAAATTGCTAAACCACTTTCAGTTAACATCTTTTCCACTCCAGAATTAAACGTGGAGATTGATAGTATGTCAACCGATGGTACCGAATCTTGGTATTACCCTTTCAGATGCACTTATACAAGGTCCATCAATTTAGTGGGCCCTACATGTTGTATGTGAGAATACCACCCGGTTTAACTTCAACCCATTTATCATCCACGTCCGGGTTAAGTCACGAACAACCTACTTATCCGAGCATTACTCAGGAGCCCGAACTCTACTTGACAAACGACAAAATGAACGTTTCATCCAAAAACCAATTAAAAAATCGTACCTTCCTCGATCAATTTCAGAAACTTATATATACACGACATGTAAACGGGTTGGAATTCTTCAACAGCCTTTAATATGCTGCGGTCCTACAATTGAACACGATAATAAAAGATGGATGATTACGAGAAAGTCAGTGATCTACAATCCTACAATTGCACAGCAACTCTAATATGCTGTTTGCATACATCAGAGACGACTTCTTTATATACATCTCAATCTGAATTGTAAGCATTACATTACACATTGTTTGGTTAGGGAAACAAAGCTATCAAACTCGGTCATCAAGTGCTTGTTTCGGAGTGACTTATATGTAGCAACAATGCCTACGCAACTCAGGGTGTGTTCTGTGTATCATCAACTCTACCTGAAAAATTAAACAAAATGTCAATACAGTTAAGATAATTCAATTTCTACTTAAACGATATCAAGGAAACAAAGTTTTCGGATTATGAATAATGAGAACGGCCTCAGAAATTGCTCAAATGATTTTAACAATAGAAAGAAGCGTTGACAGCAGAGTGAATCATTTTGTATAATTCCATTATAAACAGAAAATCAAAGAATAACAAGTCTTTGCCTCCATTTGATACGGAAATGGCTGTACGCAAGTCACACTAGAAAACTGCACAGAATATGTAACAGGATTGGAACTTATGGAAGAGTTATACCCTGATCCCTTAGAAGGCTCTCCCCCATCATGCCCATGACGAGTATGTTGTCTTATCCGTGTGTTGGACATAAAAAACTAGTTCCACGTAACCCGTAATGAAATGAATTGCATTAACAGTTTGCTAGTTCACAATGTCAGATGAGCAAGCACATTTCTGAATCTAATGGGAATAGAAATTAAAACATTGAAAGACATAACATAATCCAATAACAGAGATTTAGTTGATACCATAACCAGGGGTGCTTGTGCTCCTTGCAGTAGGTGTCATTTCAAGACGCTGTGCAGGATTTTGGCTTTCACTGGTTTGGTTTGTAGGCTTGACAGGACAAGGTTGAATCAGTTTGCGCGGTAACAAAGCTCGAGCTTTTTCTGGTAATGAAGGAGTGTTAACCGAGGGGATCTTAAAGCTAATATTGGACTGGGAAGGTAATCTGACCGCTTCTACTTTGGGTCGCTTTACTTGCTGAGGACAGTCCCAATTCGGCTCATTGGCGTTTAGTTCCGGATCAGTGGAAGCGACCAATGTGAATGAAGGGTTCTTCACAATTGTCTTATCCAATCTTTGTGGATTTTTAATTTTTGAGCCATCTTTTTTCATTTTAGTGACCGGCGGTGTAATCGAGTTATGTCCGGCTTCTGGTGGGTCAGTTTTCAGGTTTGCCATCATTGCTTCCAACTGTATCATGCGTGATTCGAGGGCAATAGGCAAACATTCCTGCTCAAGCTTGTAGTTGTAGTCCTTAATGTACTGAAGTACTTCTCTGAGATGCGACAGCTCAGACGTCACTTTAATCTGTGAAGCCATCAAAACCGGAATCAGCTTAAGTAATTTCTAGGAGACTACAAGACTAACAAATCTCAACCAAAGACCACGGGAAATCAAGATAAAAAGCATTGCAACTGATCCAACCTAAATGATCACTCGGCCCTATTAAAATATCGTGAATATGACGAGAAACCTGATCCCTACTCGAAGGTTGGTGCGCTCAATATTGACTGGATACAAAATGACGCGGCACAATTTCACTCGATTTAGAATCTACTCGTCTTGATAGAATCTGAATAGACCCAAAATGGCTAATTTGAAGTTATTCTTTATCAGGGCAATTAGACCTCTTAACAAAAAAAAAGGAAAAAAAAAAAAAACAAGACACAACCTAAAACAACCGAACTCAAACCTGATCGCAAAATGATTTAATCTGAACAGACACATTTCCAAAATGAACGATAATATCACATTTGAAAATTAACACACATATCTGACCTCCCAGCGTGGCAAAAACAAGAGTGAATATTTTGTGGTAACACAAACAAGCCAACTTGAAGGCAGAAATTAAGCAGTTGAAGAAGGTATCAGATAGCTACAGCAGAACAAAGATCACACGAAAATTACCTTTTCCTTACTTTTGTTGTTGGATGCCCCCCGTATTTTCTGTACAGTTTGCTGGATGAACTTGACATGAACGTTCAGAAGGGGAGCTAACGGGAAATGAGGTTCCTCCATAAACGTACAAATGTACTGAGCTGCCTGAAGCCGGCGGTCCTCCTTAATAAGAGATCTGATCAGACCTATTCAACAGCATAAGCAATGGCATCAACAGAAAACAGAAGAAAAGCCACAGGAGACAAACCACCTTTAAACCAGGGCAGAGCTAGTTGGTAGCAAGGGGTAGCGAGTCGCTACCCCAAAGCCCAAAAAATCAGTTAAGATTGTCGATTTTTGCTACCTAAAATCATTGAACATGATTACATGAGTCCTTGGCACAAATATAAAACAAGAGGAAACTTTTCTACCCAAAAAATTAATTCCAACTCCGCACCTGCTTTAAACATACAAATTATTGCCGATACTTCTGCAAAACCAACTTATATAACTTCAATCGAGGTTTTTTTTATGTGAGACAGTAAACCCCATAAAGTAGATAGTTTTTCAATCAGAAAAGGTGTAAAAGGTAGTTTTGGTGCTTCATCGGAATATTAGACACTGAAACTGGTAATAGAATAATGCTCTCGAAAAGAAGACAGGAAAGTACCGGGAATTTTATTAGTTAAGCCCAGTGCGCGGCACAGCTGTGGGTTTTCCTCAGGCCAAAAGACCGGTTGAGCATCATAAAGCACTCTAAACAGTTGCATAACTTCATTCTCATCATAAAAGCTGGCAAGCTTGTAAGACGCAACAAACTGCAAGAACCCATAAACCTCCAAAGGTTTCAAACCTTGCTCAGTCAATCTGCTTTTCCATCTCGAGGCAAATGCCAGAGCGTTAATCCTCATATCTTGCGTTATCTCCAATGGTGGACTCGACACCTGCTCTACCTTACCAAGTGGGTTTCGTACAGATTGATGTTTTTGAAGTTTCATTAGTTGCTCTAACAAAAAGATGCAACTGGTTTTGTCAATGGTACTTGATTGTGGTAGATTAAAGCTTTCAAGCACGTTAAAGACTAATTTTGTCGGATCAGGGGCCGACTTGAGAGCATCCACAATTTTGTAAGGAAATAACTTGTGATCCATCACATGTTTATTCAGATATGATCTGACGCAATCTGCATCCATATTTGTGCAGGCAGATAGGATCTCATTGCAGATATTCATGTCATCAGTTTCCGGGTGTGAGAAAGCCCGATTTTCTGGGGAAAGTAAGCCAAGGATGTAATAAACATTCAGAAGCTGAAAGTATAATAAGTAGATATAAATTATAATGCAAGACAACCAGAGCAAGTCAACTTATTATTATGAAATATGAACTGCTTAATGTTCCAAAATGGGACTTGGAATCAATGAATTAAAATAATTCATATCAGCAAACAATGACTACAAGATGATAATCTAAACTGGTAAAGTCAGATACATCTATAAACATAAACATGTCAATAAAACATGGCGGCCAAGAGCGCTAATTACAATTTACAAAGACCAGCTAGCCTAAAAATATCCATAGATTTTCACAGCAGCAATTCCAAATCACAATTTTGTATATGAAATGGTCTCATGGTTAGATTTGAGATGTGGTCTCACCAGTACGGACTAGTCATTATACGACCAATTCACAGAAAACTTATAAATCCTAAGTAGCCATGGAAGTTAAGAGAATTATACCAAACACGGAGTGTATATCAACCTTATATGCATTACTGAATAAAACTATAGAGCAAGTCAATCTTCATTTTGAAGCATCATCACTAATAGATGCTTGAATAGGAAGCCAGGGTAATTTGTTTCGGAAGGACTACAAACCCACTTCAAGGACTCCCAAGGCTAGCTACAGGTCATTCTGATTCCTGAATACAATGTCCTGTGCAGTGGTGAAATTATTCAATGATTTTGGTTGCGATGGTGGTAGACTGGCTACCTATAATGGCAATAAAAACCGCACCTTGACAGGTTGATCAACATATTCTCAATAAAATTTAAGCAATGCATAAATTAACTCCTTCCAAAATTCAATGGAGACTAAAATTTGTGGTGCTATGGTTGTGGGATATGCTGAAATCAAGTAAATTGACTCTCTAACGCACTGCAGTTTCTAATGTGTAACATAACAGTCATTTGATATAATTATCAACACAACTGTTATAATGGACAATCCACAAACAGCCTCTTTGTTTTGTTAACACGGGGGGTAACGCACAACCCTCTTAAGTCTTAACCCTTCACTAGCGGGAGTTCTTAAGGCGGTGGGGTATGTTGCTATTGTTAATCTTACACAGAAATAGTCATTAGCCAAACCTAAAGAGCTACAAACACACACACACACCAAAAAAAAAA
>LHUT01007716.1:0-10499 GCA_001412135.1 Silene latifolia subsp. alba | reverse complement strand
TAACCTATTCGATTCAACCTCTAATAACGAGCATTAATCCATTTTTCACGATTATTTGAGGTTCGACGAATGCTGGTTTATGGCATACCGGCACCCCCAAATGTCTTCCGTTGCTACTCAAATTTTGCGTGGCCGCTTTATCTGACCCGAGGAACTTTTTATGCGATTTACGGACGTTTTTAATCTGGGACCCTGGAATCCCGAAAACTGTGTATTATACACTTCAATTTGAGCCGTTACGGATGTCGTACGGAATCAAGTTTCTTTATCAACCGCTTTTGAAACCACTTGTCCGGGGTCGTTTTAGAAGTTAGCCTATTCGATTTCAGCCCCAAATATCTAAGTATTAATCCATTTTTCCCGATTATCAGAGTTTCGCCCAAGGCTGGTTTATCACCCATCGCCATCATCAAATGTCCTCAGTTACTCGTCAAAACTTATGATAGGCTAAAAAAAAACATGGCAATTACATACGAAGTATACAAAAAGATATTAGCTAATATGATTATTCTGTTATCACTTGCATAGATGGGACAAAAATTTACTAAACTCAATGCATTATATTATTATCTTATACTCTCTCCATTCAACAATTATCATCCCATTTCTCCAATTTATGTGAGGGGTATTATATTGAAGTGGGGTGATAAAAGTTGAATGGAGGGAGTATGTGATATTTGTTCCGTTTGAAAGGTTGAAACGAATATGTTCGTCTTAAATGAGAATTTGTGTAAAAAGCGATACAGCCGATATGATCATGTCGTTATCACGCATTCAGGGATATGACCCTAAGAGTCTAAGACTAAGTTGAGATCTTTTAGAGCATTCTCGTGAATAAATAAAGTCGTACTTCGTATAGGTTGACAAAATTAGTTGACCGACCATTTGCCTTTAAAGAATGGGAACATAAAGAAAAGTGCAACAAATACTAAGGAAAAAAGTAAAACATGCGTCAAATATTATGGAAAAGAATTCAAAAACTATACAATATTGTCTCAACTAAATAAGCAGTAGGTTAGGTATTCATATATTCAATCAATAATTCGGATATAGAACAGCGTTACGCAAAAGTTATTGTAAAATTAGATGATAAGAACATCAAAGTCTTTCGTATGATTTTATAATGTTTTATTGTAAGATCATTTACAGAAAACTTGCTCGTATTCAATATTGAGACTAAACTTTTTGTTACCTTCTTGTCTTAATTTCATGTGTTTGTGCAAATTGTTTGAAATAAGTTTTGATTAGATATATTTCTTTCTAGTAACTATTTCAAATATATGAAAATGACATACATGAAGCTTTGATAGATTTAACATTTTTCAAATCATTATACAAGTTTTTAAGAAAGCAGAGTATTACTCAGACTCGACTGCAAGTGTCGGACACGATACTGTGTGGAGTGTCATATACAAATAATTTTACGCAAAATTTTCTATTGCATCAAACACTTCAAGTGCCCGGAATGCAACATGCACGCGCGATCAAAGTAAAATGTCAAAGCACCACCGTGTATAGATTAAAGTAACAGAATTAAATCAATAATCGTCGAATTAATTCAATTTCAACATGATATGAGACAAACTTACTCAGCTCGGGGTTTAAATCCATCCGAGGGAGTTTGTATTTTGTTCATATTCAAGTCGGATCAGTTTTGTCAATTTTGAGTGTCGTAACTAAAAAACAAAAAAGAAGAGGAAGTAGGTAAAAAACTAAAAACGTCACCTTCTAAACAGGCGAGCAACCGGGTGAAGTCCCACGTCTTAGCGTGACAACCACATTTCATCCCCACACAACCAAACAATGTCACCTTCAATAACGTTATTATTTAGTGTCTTTGTTTTTTTGTGACAAAAAAATTTGTAATTTTATGACTTTAATGCCATAATTTGTGCCTCAAAATTGTTACAACCTTTACCAACTGCATGTCTTTCCTTTAATTTTGGTAAACTAAATGATTTACATATGGCCATTGTCGGATTTTACGAATTCATTCTAAAACAAATCGGTTATAGAAGGAACTGAATAGTGGACACTCGTCCTAAGTGGATGTCACACCACGTCATGATGTTATTCTGCAACGTATTTAGTTAACCTAAAGAGCACTTTAATGATCACTTCATACTAAGCAGATTTCAGCTTTCTTAGCTAGTAAACTCACAATGAGTAATACTTATGATCTGAGTTCAAACCGCGTCAGATGATACTCTTCACCACAGTATTAGTCCACATTATATCGAGCAAAATCAACTCATCCTTGTTATCGGTTAAACTAGGCTCAACGAGTTTGTTGTAGACCTCCACCAAAACTCCGTCTAGGTTGAAAATCGTGAGTTTTCAATTATCTTATTATCAAAAGAATGAGAATGAGAATGAGATAAGTTGGTTTATACCTAAAGAAAACTAAAAAGACAGAAAGATTAGGCCATTTTAAAGCAAGCACCCGTTGATCAAGGAAAGGTAATGTTATGACACAAATGTTATCCCCAAAAGTTCGAGGATTTCTACATTTAGAAATTGTTTAGTTAATACTTGTACAGTATTAATTAATTAATTAATTAAATTAAATTAAATAATATTATCAAATCATAATGGTCGGTTCATTTGTGGGTCCCAACGCATTAAACAGACAGCACTTTGAGAATTGAGATCTATAAATAAATCTATAATCTATAATTCACATGATATTTGAGTTTTCCTTGTCTCCCTTGCTATAATCTGCACATGGATTCTAGAAATGATCTATAACATGTCAACGATTCTTGTATAAGACGGTTTCACGACAAATTAAATGCCCAACTCACATACTAATTACATTCTCAAATTGTAGGATTGTTGTACAATGAACTTTATCGACCTAAACTAAATTGAGCTGAACTGAAATAAAATTAACTCATAACGGAAATTAATTGTGTAGCGATAGGAATCATAGGATCCTATGTTTGACATTTATATGGGTCGGATTTTAAAATTTTCTTCGATATAGCTTGATCGTTATGTTAATATTGCGAGTAAATTTCATTACGATTCCATGACCTTACAACTAGTCGTAAACCCGTCATTTATTATCGATAACAAGACGATTCGGAGACCGATAGACGGCAATAGTCATATAGAAGACTCACAAAGTGGGGAAAGAGAGATGCCGTTAGCATAAGGATAACACAATATGGTGAAAGTAATAGCAGCAATGAATGTCATCAACCACCACACCAGTTCATAATCAAGATAACCTAAACAATCATCAATGAATTTAATAATATAAAAGCAAAAAAAAAAACTTGAAACGGCCTTCATTTACTACCGCCAAAAGACAAAAGTTTCGAAAAATACACAAATTCTTAAATAAGACGGTTGTACGATATACAATGGCCTTGTTGTAACGGCCTTGCTATAGATCGTTTAAGTCTATAACGAGGCCATTGTGAGTGATACAATTGTCCAGCATATCTCGGCTAGCTTAGCTGATAAAGTCATGAGACGCGTCACTACTCATAACTTGGGTTCAAACTTCAAACCACGTCAGCATCACACTCGCCTTTGTGGCTCTCGTTACACCAAAAAAAACGTGATACAACAATTTAAGGGGCGAAAATTGGGGAATTTTATTAATGAAACAAATAAAAATGGTAGTGCAAAAATAACAAGAAATATGATAAAAATTCACATTAAATTAAATTGATATTCATTCATCCTTCCTTGACTAAACCATTAAGATAACCCACCATACCTGCAATCTATCTCCATTCATGGCCTTCAAATGTGTTGTTTTGTGTATATAATCAACATATATACATTGTACAAATCCCCTCTTTTCAACCAACCAGCCTCTTCTGCCATTTCGACTCGTTTCCATCCAATCCAATGAATAAACGTCCCTCGCGAGTTGTTTTTTGAAACGGAAAATTGGCCAATTTGAAAAGGGAATGTAGGTACTAATTGTGACAAGGGTTCCTTGGGAATTTGCGACTAATAGGGATTAGGAATATTTCATGACACGGGTGAAGTAGTAGTAATCCTCGGTTGTTGGGTTCAAAAAGGTAGAATTTACGAGTGGAAGAAGCGTCCCAAACAATGTAGTGGTTGGGAAAATGGGGCGACGGATTGGAGCAAGGGAAGTAGAGATATGTTTCGAGTCCTGTTGTGCTATAAACTATAATGTCTCACCGAAGCTTCCAAAACGTCGTTTGTTGGGTTTATTATCTCTTTCACCCGACTGCCATTCTTGTATATTTTGAGTGTTGGTACAATCTTCACGCTTTCAGAGTCCGCTATATCTGCATTACCTTCGACATCCACCTACAATCATCAAATGCCGAATAAATAGCATAAGATGCATGACAATTTCGGGTTCTTATGACATGTTAACTTCGGAAATGAAAAATCATCATGTTTTGGCTTAAAATAGTGTCTACAAGTATTCGGACACAAAATCATAGGAAAAACGGAGAAACATAACCTCTAGTCAACCCGTGATAGCGCAGAGACTGACTCACGAACAACGTGAAGAAATGTAGAGACAGATAACGCACCTTCACGAAATTGATTGAAGGATATCGACTGCATAGCGTATCCAAGAAACACGATATACGCTGGCATTCTGTAATCGAGGGATTCTCAAAATGTACCACGGATAAACCTGCAGTTCCAAAATATCGATATTATTATATCAAAAATTTAGACGACGACAAAAATCCGCGGGCACTGGACACGGAAAGAATACCTGGTGAGGATATAGTAGCTCGGAAGTGGTCCAAACCCGTAATCTCCTCTACATCACCACCGAACTTCATGTTCAAAACCTCTTCACCACGAGATTTCTTCAATGCAATTTGCGCATGAAACAAAGACTCGGCTACTTCAGAATCTTGCGGGAGCTCTTTCCTCAACGCTTCATAATCTCTTACAGCCTCGGCCCAACGTTCAAGCTATTTTCAAAACCAACAGTTTTACAATTAATCGAAATTTGTACTTATTCGGTTTTGACGGTTCACTAATGATAACTTTGACCATTAATCTCTCTAGTAGATGTAGACCTCTAAAGTAAATGGAAAGAATAACGGAATGGAGAGAGTAACGAGCAAATTACCTTATTGTTTGCGGCAGCCCTTCGAAGAAGGGCTTTGGTGTAATTAGGATGGATACGAAGTGCATGATTGCAATCTTCAATAGACTTCTCCCACATCGCGAGCTTATACCAACAAGCAGCCCTATTGCCGTAAATAACAGAGTTGGAAGGATCAAGCCTAAGCCCTTCTCCATAAGCAGCACAAGCTTCAGTAAACCTTTCAGCCTTGAAAAGTTCGTTTCCACGAGCACGAGCCCTAGAGACTTGCTTCACGGTGTTTAGAAGTTTTGCAACATCGACATTCCTAGGATCGATCTTCCCGGCTTTGTCAGCAGATGATACCGCATTCTCAAACCTGCAAGATTTCCATCATCTCTTCTCACTTTCCCATCTAGCTTCTAAGTAATGGCTTCTGAAAACATAAGATATCCTCTACTCACCTTCCTAGGGCCATCTCGATTTGTGCTCGGACATAAAAGAGGTAAGCCTCAGAAAGCATCCCAAAAGACTTACTGTGTGAGCAGCATTGTGGCATCGGGTCGATTTTTGGTATATTTGATAGAATGCTTTCTACATCATCAAGCTGCTGTAGTTTCAGCAGGGATTCTGCTCTACATAAAAAAAGCTGGAAATTCATCGAACCACTTAGCACGTTTTTCAAAAATAATTAATCAAACTTCCAACATTGTGTAAGGCCGCTACACAAGTAATATCGTAAATTTTGCATGTAATGCACTTCTGCAAGCATAGGACCAAAACTTTGTACCTGAGGAGAATAATCGGCTCCGGCAGAAATTGCAGCATTTCCTTCCCGCAATGTGGTTTTCCAATCGCCCATTATCCGGGCATCTGAGCATCTGATCAAATGCTTCTCAACCGCTTGCAATTTGAGGAGTTCCGGTGCCTCTGGCTGTTGTCCAGCATAGCACAGATGCTTCTTAGCAACCTCTACCTGTCCTAATCTAAACCGACCAACAAAACAGGATTAAATTAGGTATTGTTACCGACAACTAGGCAAATACATCATACATGCAAACACGACCAACCAACAATGGCGAAATAAATGAACACGGCATCATATATCAACTGAAAAATACAAATATCACTTTTTGAGTACAGGGAACGGCATCATATTAGACATAGAAGAATGATTACGTTATTAGACAATAGGCAATAACACGGAGAACATGCACAAGGACTCGAAAAAGGGTGACTTGGACCTTTCAAAATAGCAAGGAGGAACAAACTGTGCCGAAATGCGCCTATTATTAATCACAATTCACCATCAAGTCCGCAAACTAACTTGCCCTAAATTGTACATTGACAATGACAACCAACTACTCACACTCAAAAGCTAAATCTCAGTGAACAAAGACCTCTCAGAGAATCGAACATGTTTAAAGACAACTTAAATTGATCAAACAGACGGAATCAAGGTAGACAATAAAAACCTCCAATCTTCTAAGATCACTAATGACTAGAGCACATGGCAAAGGCCCAAAGAGCAATACTACTACTATTTCATGTGCCTCAAATAATTCACATTGCCAGCCAAAAGTTTCCCATTATTATGAAAAAATGAAATAATGATTCATGATTCATGAATCATGATTATGACATTGTCACCAATCAAAATCCCATGTACACCTTACTAAATTTACTAATCAAGTCCAAATCATAAATCATATTTTATTTTTTTGGTCCAAAGGTAGCCCATAAGGACGATTATGATGTTCACAGGATTTGAACTCGGGTCATAAGCAACACATCTCATGACTTCAACAACTAAGCTAGCTGACATCTTCGAAAATATAAATCAAAATCCCATGTACACCTTACTAACTTTACTAATCAAGTCGAAAACATAAATCATATTTTATTTTTCTGGTCCAAAGGTAGCCCATAAGGACGATTATGATGCTCACGGGATTTGAACTCAGGTCATAAGCAACAAATCTCCTGACTTTACCAATTAAGTCAGCTGACATCTTCGAAAACATAAATCACAATGCACATGAAAACATCAAATTCACAACTAAAATCATATAAAAAAAAACGTAAATGATTAGGACGGAGGGAGTATCAATGTAGGAGTCTACCTTATAAGCAAAGAGCCTAATCTAAGGTGAGCTCTACCATAGGAAGGATCCAACCTAACAGCCTCCTCACACTCCTTGACCGCCTCACCAACCCGACCCAAACCCGTCAATGCAGCTGCCCGGTTACTCCGGTAAGCTGCATTTCCCGGCGAAATCGATATCGCCCGATCATATAAATACAATGCCTCACCAAAATTCCCTTTTCTATATTGCTCATTCCCCATCCTCTTCACCTCCTCACCATCTATACTCCCCCTTCTCCCCTTATCGCCACCGCTACCGCCACCTGACACGTGTCCCCTCACATTCCCCGCCACGTGTCCTCTTGCCTCACTGGCAGTGGACCCTCCTGACCGCATTATACTGCCGTGACCGTAATTGACCGACCCGGATCCCAACACGTCGGGTCGGGTCGGTCTACGGGCAGGTGGGGCAGTGGGTTGACTATGATGGGCAGCTTTTACCCTGCCCGACGGGCAGATGATGTTGCCCGTGGGCAACACATTCAACGGGGGCGAGTTTACTGACCCGTTACTGTTACCACTTCCCCCACCCGGGTACAAATTTAAACCTGAGTAGGAACCCATCGATCCGGTCGAGCCGGACCGGGTATGACCCGGTCTAGTCCGACCGGGTCCACGAATGGAACCGGTTTCAAGTTCACCAGAATGCCCCTTCAAAACCGGATTTGAATTCAAATTCGGATTCGGGTTAGTTCGAAACGACCCAGATGAGCTTGAACTACTACTCGTTGTGGTCGTCGTCGTAGCCGTAAGTGAACTGTTTGCTGGACCACTTGACCGGGTCCGAAGCGGGGAAACAGGCGAACCCGAACCCGGACCTGAAACCAGATCAAGTTCACGGAAATCGGGTTTATCCCCAATTAAATCAGTCTCCTTTAGCCGATCTGCTACAGTTTCCATACCCGAATTCGCCATTACTCCAACAATTTCCCACAAAATGCTAAATGTACAAACTTAGTCGCTCGAAAAAAAACTTCTTTTATTATTAAAACAATGTGATACGAAGAAAAAAAAAATGAAAACTTTGATGAATTAAGAGTGAAAATGAAGAAATGGAGAAATGGGTATTTTGAAGAAGAATTAATGGAGAAAAGGGTAAGAAAAAAAAGAGGGGATCTCGTGAAGGAAAAGAAGAAAGCAAAGAATGTGAATGTTATTAAACTTAAACTTGTTAAAGTTTTAATTTTTTTTAATTTTTTTGTTTTTTTTTGGGGGGAATTTAGGAGGAGTAAAGAACTGTGTTCTTGAGTGATTTTGATGGTATTTGTGAGAGGTTGAGAGAAAGGGGAAGAAGGGGAAAGAAGAGAAGGAAGGAAATGGTGGTGGTTTTATTGCCTTTTTTAAAAAAATAAAAATAAAAAATAAAATTATTACGGAGTAGTACATTTTATTTTGCAAAGATCATCTACTCCTCTTCATTTCTTCCTCTCCATTTCTGATCCAGATACATGTTAAATACGATACCGAGTAATATTTATCATCCACTTCATCATGCATTACTTCTATTTAGACCTGGCAAACGGGTTAATCGGATCGGATTCTGTTTGGGTCGGGTCATTTCGGGTCAGTCATTCTCAAGTTATTTGTGGATAGTAAACCGTTTACAACAATTAACATTCAGGTCGAGTTATACTGGATTGAACCAATTCTAGTTTGGATCAAGTACGGTCGTACGGGTCTTGAGTTCATGTGTCGGGTCGGGTTCGGGTTTGGTTAATTTTGCAAGGCTATAGTTCTATTGATGATCGTTAGATCGTTTACAACAATTAACATTCGGGTCGAGTTATACTTGGTTGAATCAATTCTGGTTCGGATCAAGTACGGCCGTACGGGTCTTGAGTTCGGGTATCGGGTCGAGTTATTCGAGTCTGGTTAATTTTCCCAGGCTACAATTCTATTGATGATCGACTGATCGTTAGATCGTTTTAGGAAATAATCTTGATCTTTTAGAAGAATTCGAGAGGTGAGGTGATAGGGAGGATCCAAAATGCAATTTATTACTCGTATTTTGATCTGCATTGATTAATATGAATTCGCATGTAAGACGGTTTCTTAATACGCAGTAGTTTAATAAAATAATCTCTTAACACTTTTTTTTTTTAACTCAATTTGTAATTTTTGGAAAGATTATTTAATTATTTTGTAAATAATTAATGATCTTTTATACTTTTTTTACTTTTTTTAGGGCCAAAGTTTCCAAATTTTGATCATATAGGAAGATTATACTAAAATGAACAGAGTTACTTTGTTTATGAATGTCTCGTTGAATTATCTACTCGTATTTATTGCGAACTTATAAACCCCTTTCGATTTAAAATTTATTTACCTCATGAATCAGTAAGCCTCGCTTGTTACGGTTATGTTGAAAAGGAAGAGTTGGATACTTGGATTGCACAAATTCTCCCTTATGACGGAGATACCCGTCGCAAGTTTGCGACGGGTACCATTTTGTCTCACACAAAACCCATGGGGGTGAGAGAGAGAGCACATGGGGTGGGTGCCCACCTTGTCCCCTCTACCCATTTCCACTCACATAATACCCGTCGCAATATCCGACCCGTCGCAAGGGAGACCTACTGCTTGGATTGGATGAGACGGATTGTGATTTCTTCTAGTTCACGAGAGAAGTGAAACAAAATCAGTGTTGACTAAAGAGAAGTGAGTAAGCACACACTGTAACGTACGTAGGTTTTCCTCGTTGCACTCTACTAACTACTACGCCCTAAATTCAATTCTTGCATTCATTAGCTTAACATAGAATACGAGTACAATAGTACATGTATATTGAATTCATTAGAAGAATATAAGTATGACGTCCATTTTTACATTACTTTATTACGAGTATAAAACCGTATTACATGAAATTAGTAGTATAACTCTGTTACGAATTGAGAAAATTGAATCTTTTAGTATTAGAAATGGTTATAACTCATGTAGGGCGACGGTATGTGGTAAATCGTAAACACTACGTAGTATATTTTAAATGTCGATTTAAATTAACTTGGTAGGAGGTTGAAAGATTGTAATGCTTGATTATTATTGGATAATCAGAAGAATATATATATACAAGCCTAAGACGATATTACATCCTAATACAAACGATACAGCTACTACTAATAACTGATACAAACATGTAAACATATTACAAAAATATTCACATAATCTTCTTATTCTTTGTCTAACAGAGATGATTTAGTTACATGCATGCAAGCTAAATGCGATTTTGTGCACCGATATGATGGAAGGATCAAGGATGCAGTTAACACTAAAACTTGGGAGAGACGGTCTCTCACTAAGTTATTGAGAGAC
>LHUT01007715.1:0-10555 GCA_001412135.1 Silene latifolia subsp. alba | reverse complement strand
AATTTATGGGTTATACAACTTTAAGTAATTTTATTTAATGAAAAAAAAAAATAATAGTAAGTAGAGGTAGCCCGAGCGAAGCCGGGAACCAATACTAGTACTAGTAAATACATAATCCATGCACCGTGCGAACAATCTCTTAAACAATTTCTTAATATTGCTGAACATACTGCAAAATAGAAATATCCCGTGAGTTTCACGGGCAAAAGAACTAGTCTTTATCTTTATATATAGAAAAAACAATAATGAGTTGTCAAACTGTCATTAAAAGTAGGAATTTCCATATAAAACAGTTTTTTAGCAATCTTCAATAGATAAAATATGACCAATGGTCAATGAATACATTTGGCTACGGTCAAATAATGCTAAAATACATAAGAGCGTTCCACATTAAGGGAGTTCTAATCAAGTTTCTCATAAATTGCAGTAGAAATGTCATAATTTGTACACAGGCGTAATACCAAGTAGTTCAAAACACTTGCGCATCACCATGGCAGTAGCTTCACATAACAGGAGTCGGCTTGTTTCCTCTGCTGAACCGTTCACCTGAAATATTGATCAAAGTCAACGTAAACGAACTTATAAGCTTTCCTCCCAACAAGTAAACTAGTACAAAGTATACACTGGTAAAATTTACTTACCTTACAGTTAGTGTAGAACTGTGTAAAATCTTCTGACAACCCGTACAAGTATTCACATATTACATTAGGCAATAGATTAGTACAAGCCTCCTCGACAATCTGAAATAAAGCTTACTTACATCAGCCAATATGCCATAGAATGTCAAAGATTACTATGATTCGGTAAGATCTAGATGTTCTGAAAATAAAAATTTCACCTCAGAGAACTGCAGCAAATGAAGCCCCAATGTACGCTCATCCGCGTGATCTAAAGCTAACTCTCCACCCTAAATCAAACAAGTCATCAGACAACTGACAAGCATAACGGCACCCACCCTGTCTAATAATGATCTTTCTAAAATGTGTTAAAAGCCTCCATTATCATGACACAATGCAAATGAATGTCAAAATGCCGGACACAAACATTACGAAAACGTTCAGTTGCAAAATGAAAATGGAAATCACACAGTGAAAGACAGCTCACCTTTTTCAATTCTTCAATGTTTTTATCAGATTTTCTAATAATCGAACAAATCCGAGCATGTGTATAGAGTAAATATACAGCAGTCTTTCCCTGGCACCAAATATGGAATGCATGTGATAGATTAAATTGGGAGAAAATAGGCATAAGTAGATCTAAATGTTGGAATGAACCAGAATATGAAAAGGATTATATTGTCCCCCTTCCTAGCTTCATTTTTATTTACTTTTCCAAAAATAATACCCCCTTTTAAGTTAGTAAGGTTATACGAGAAATAAATATTACAAATTATGCACTTCAAAAAGATATTTATTCCTCTATTGCCCATTGCACTGCTTCACCCTGCCACAGAACAACACCCCCCAATAGGTCGTCCCAACCCACTATCGCCACTGTCACTTCACCATCTTTGGAACACCTACTCGTTGCCACCGCAGCCACTAGATCCACACGCCTTGGAACCACCGCCATTCAACATACATCCTCGTTAAGCTAGATTTGGCAGCGGTATAGAGACCGTCGAGGAGGTGGTGGAGAGAGGATGAGAAGGTGGAAGTAATTGGTCGAGGATGAGGTTTTTAGCTTTGGGGTGGAGTCGGAGGATGTAGTGGCTGTTAAATGTGGTGAGTAGTACCAAAAAATTTAGATCTAGGGGCGGCGCACCATGACGGCGTAGAAATGGAGATCGCGCGGTGGTTAAGGGTGAGAGAAAGAGTGATCCTGAGGCTTTAGCGACGACAGTTGGGGAAAGAGTTGTAGGGCGGTGTTGTGGCGGGATGTTTGAGTGGGGAGGTGACGAGGTGTAGAGAGAATAGATGAGAGTCTGGGTGGCGCGTCACTCTGGTGAAGAGGGTGTTTTCTAAAGATGCACACTTTATACACTATTCTTAATTTTAGCCTCAAAAGCAAATGCTATGATCCCGGTGAATCGGAAGGAGTGAAGGACTAAGGAATAAACTAAAGGACTTTCCTCGTTTTTAATTTTTATAGATGGATTTGACCTATCATTATATTCTAAATATTCTTGACTGACAAATTTAGGGAAAGTGGACATCGTCACTAATAATGAAATTTAAAAGGTGGAAAAAAAGAATACCTTGTCCTTAAGCATCTGATCAAAGTTAAAAGTGTAGTTTGTGTTTCGATTGTCCCTCAAATCAAAAAACCTGAGGGGGAGAAAAACAATTTTAGCAAAGATATGCAATCAATGAAAAACAATCAGTGCGTGAAGAAAATAGAAATATATGAACATTATTGCAGCAAGCATGTACTACGTGGGTATTGCGTAATGCGTAGTCATACAAAAAAAATTGAATTTCTTCTGAACAATACATTCAGAAGTTGACTATAAATAATGATGAATCACAAATTCGTGCAAAAAGATGGTATATTCAAGTAGCTGTGACTCTGTCCATCCTGCTGTCCAGCCTGATAGTTCATAGTGTCTCGCATACCAGGATGTGTAATTACACTAATTAGAGAGAGAGCCTTAAATCAAGGTTAGTCATATATTCAACCTCTACCTTCAATCACATCATACAGTTACGGACAAGGTGTAAGAAATTTAATGTCCAGATATGAGAAGAATGTTGTACAGTGACGTGAATTGTCCAACATGAGTTCCAACAACAAAGCTTAAGGCATCAACAAATCCTTGACACAGTTGAAGTGGAGCATGCTATACCCACTCGACTTTTGTCGACCCAATCTCGACAGTAAACAACCCGTGACCTCAATATTGACTCGACCAGGTAGAGGACCCGACAACGACTTAGCTTAAAAGCAATCCAAATGAGGTCAATTTTGTTTGAGAGAAAAGTTCATTACTTCTAATTAGGTCGACTTCAAATAACTAAATAATTTTTAACATAAAAAGATAATAAATGGACCTAATGCTGGTATAACTATAACCATGATATTACCGCTTACCACGAGAAGTTTTTTTAAAAAAAGGATACACGAAAAATCTTGTTGACTAGTTAATGATCTCAATAAAACCCCTACACATAAAATGTGTCTGTTCGGACGCACCGTGAAGCCAATAAGACCCAACCCGAGTGATACAATGATAAGATGTGTCAGTATCCTCAAACATAGAACACAAACAGAGGAACATACAAAGAGTCGTGCTTGTGACAGTCTCTTCAAAGAAACCTCTCACAGCCCCTCCCCACTTGCCCCTTTGTCTCACATCTCTTCAAAGGGACGGATTTTGTCCGTCACAAATGAGAATTTGTGAGGAACATAATAGTTGCTCTTTTTAAAGAGCGCCTTATTGATATAAATTTGCTGAAAATAGCTTTCCTTCAACAGAAAAATACAAGGGAGTCGGAACTTAGTTTAAAAAAACGCACTTGAGGAACGCCTAGGCGCAGTGAGGCGCCAGATGTGAGGCGCATGGGATACAAAAGGCGCATGAGGCACACCCAAGGCGCAACTAGTGAGGCGAACTACTGAGGCGAACCAAGGCGCGCACACGAGGCGCATTAATGTGCAATTCCATATTTCTTTCCAAATTACTTTATTTTACCCTTGTTTTCTCCCCCTTATCCTTAATTTTCACTTTTAAAGTACATGTTAGCCCTCTTTAAAAACAAAAAAGGGATTATTTTCAAACAAAATTTGATTGTAAAATATGGATGTTCTTCTGAAAAATCAGTGTGCCTCGTGTGCAAAAGGCACACGCCTTCGCCTCGCACCTTGCGCCTCAGCCCGTTGGGACCCCATCGCCTCAGTGCGCCTTCCCAAACTAAGAGTCGCAACAATATTAGCTAGTTTATGAAACCAGACGAATTACAAGAAAAGCCACGATCCTAAGAATCTTCCATTGTCATACAGTGCATCATAAGGAATGAACGAACACAAAAACTATACTGCAGAGTAGAAAACAACATACGTTGCATGGCAAGTTGATCTGTTGATGTTTGGATTTGGTTGTATCAGTGGTTAGGTGTAAGTGAAGGAGTCTAGTCAAACAAAACCCCACAAGACATATTTCATGATTTTGTATGCTTTGTTAATCTGACATAATTGGCCAAAACAAAGGGAAGACCATGGTGAGTGTCAAGGATATGGGGTGGAGCATTTACGGTTCCAAGTTACAACTCACCAAAAACCCTAAATGTCGTCACGTCGTCCTATAGAACTGTCTTACTCAATACTTGTTGGTCCATCAAGAAATACATCTTGACAGTCGTGCAAATTTGCATAGACCAATAAATCATGGAAAGGCATATGAAAAGCAAAAAAAAAAAAAAAAACATACTTCACTGCCCCATAACCAACTGCTTCAGCCGTCTGCTCAAGTTCCTCCTCAGTCCACTCCGAAGTCTTACCTATAACAGCTCATTTATTTTGTAAGCAAGAACTAAAATAATAAGCTATAGAGATGCCAATTTATAGATTAACACTTCTAGGAAAAACGTATATAAAGCAGCATGGTGAAGTAAACGAACACATGCAAAAGTAATATAGAATTTGTAATACCTCGCTGATTGAGAGCATATTTGCTCCGATTTCTCGCTTCATCAAGTAAATCAACTAGACGAACTACTTCGGAGCTTCGAGTACGGAAACGTTTGCCATCTTCTCCCAATACAAGACCAAAACCCACATGAGTAACTTTAGGGTATTCATTGTCCTCACGAGGAAGCCAACCAGCTTTCTTCGCTGCCTGTTAAATATATTTATAAATAAATAACAGATGTTGAGGGACAAAAGTAAAAGATGTACAAAAACAAAACATCACATCCCTTAAAAGCAGTGAGAAAAGAGGAGTTGGTTACACCCAAGAGGTTAACAACTATTGGATAAAAATAGTGAATCAAATGGTAAATTAACAAAAAAAACTACCTTTCACATACCCGAATTTCAAAGTTAGTACCTTATAAAATATTCGTTCAAAGTTAGTACCTTATAAAATATATTCGTTCAAAGTTAGTACCTTATAAAATATTCGTTCAAAGTTAGTACCTTATAAAATTTATTCCTTGTTTTAGCCAACATGAGAACTCTGCAGCTTTGACTCATTCATATAGGTTTGGTTAGAAGCTAGTAGCGCCAAAAGCTTATTAGTGGCTAATTGGGACTTACACTAGTTGCTCAAGAGATAACTAGTCATTTTGGTTATCCCCTATTTGCGTGATTTCCTTGTCTTAGTTTTATCTGCCTTTTACCTCGACCAGTGACCCGAGACTTTATTGCATGACCACAGTAAATCCACTAACTCCTCTAGTTTATTAGGAGTCCTCAACTATTCCATTTAATCGTCTTTATTGGCATTCTTTTTACTTCTTTTCTGTTAGTATAATTTCACTTTGAAAACCAACTAAACAACTTTTTATTCGACTAAACTAAAACTAAAACGAGACTCATAGCCTAACTCACAGTCTCACATCCTTGCGGATCGATACCCAACTTACCCTAGCTATTTGCTAAGGTAGTTGTTTTAATTTGGTTGATTAGGTGAAGCGACTAAACCTACAACGATAAAGTACTCCAATTTTGACAAAAAAGTTTCTAAGGTTGCAGCCTTGAAATACAGGTATATACACCTTCACAGCTTAAGAACAGAGCATACTTACATGGAAGACCATTTCAAAGTGCTCACGCTGACCAGCGTCAGTTACATAAATAATCCAATCAGCCTTTTCTTCATTGAGGCGGTACCTAATTAATGCAAGTAGTAGGATAACCATAAGTGCAATTTTAGACGTGACAGTCACACAATAGCCAAAGCCTACAACGGGTGAAAATAGGCTAGTGAAATTTTGGGAAGACGGCTGCGAGTAATGGTGAAGCAATGACAAACTAGAAACACTCCAGGCTATAAATTGACCACTAAACACCACAAATAGCACAAAAAGCACTTACCAAAGAGCTGCTAAATCAGTGGAAGCATAGTTGAAACCTCCATCTCTCTTCACAACAATGAGAGGTATCCTTTTTCCTTCAATTTTTATAACCTGGGCTCCTTCGCTTTCTGTAATCAGACCTTCATTGTTCAAACCCTCCAAAACACTTGGAATATATGGATTGTAGAAACTTTCTCCCTAAGATGTGAATTTAAAAAAAAAAACCCTAACAGTGAGCATGAGAGCTTGAACCATTTTGGAAAATCACAAAGAAACAAATAAATAATGAGCAAAACTGCAAAAGTATGCATAAATATAATAACATACATTCTCTTCTCAAGAAAAAAAAAACAAAAAAAAGAGCAAATGTATAACTATATACCTTCTCCTCTATGTGAACACCAAGACGTTCATAAACATTCTGAAATTCCCTACGACTAATTTCACAAATCTGAGACCATGCCTTCAGATACTTGGGTTCTCCACCCTATGGACAAGTAAAATATGCATAAGTGCACCAAGATACAAACAATAATCATCCATGAATGAAACAAAGAAAACAACAAAACTCTCCCAAATAACATAAAAACTCGCATGTGCAAGAGCTAATCATTTACCTGAAGTTGTACAACTGCCTTTTGTGCCCTTTCCTTGAAGATAGCATCATCGTCAAATCTTTTTTTGGACTGTTTGTAGAAGGCCTGGAAACACATCAGATAAATTCATATCAAAAACATTATCACTATTTTCATAATATAAGCCATGTAGGTTAACCGATCATAAATCTTCAAATGACAATAGAAGGAGAAAAAGCAATTGATAAAAGAAAAAGAAACATCTTTAACCTAAACGTCAAAAGATGGAATTCTGAAACAAAACATTTTGAAAATTTTATAGTGTAACAAGAATGGAATATCTTTAACCTAAACTGTGTATAACCAACATTTCAAATAAATCACAACCATTTATTCGCATTACAACGCAGTGCTTTGTAAACTTTTCTGAAACTTCACCTGAATATTTCATTTAATGTTGGTTGTTGCATGATTTAATAAGCTTCGAAACTTCATTGATGTAGAAATATGGATTACATTATACCTCATGTCACTAAAGGTAGAAATTTCTCAAACACAGGTAACTAAAATGAAAACTCTATTTCACGTCACCAAAGTAAGTTTGAGTTAAGGCACAAAAGAGGAGATCTCCATAAGAATCTTATTGAGGCGATTAGAACAATTTGAAAGCAAAATATCAATTTAATCCAAACACCATCAAAATCCATGGAAGAAGCTACTTTCATGAACATGCACCACACCACCGTGACACTGACAAAATCTAAAACCAATGAGAGGCTAGTTTTTTATACGATTTCAGTAAATCAATAGTTTCGAGAAATCATAAATCTTAGATTAGATTCATATGGACACAAAATTCAGTAGGCGTTATTTTAGAAACCTAATAGTATTCGTCAGATCAAAAGCTTCGACAGGACTTTTGTAGCTTTTACAAGGATTTCCTATTAAGATAGCAATTAAAATGAATGAAATGAAATGTTCGAAAGAAAGCATGTTCATCTTATAATACACTTAATGTCGAATATTAATATTCACTTTACATAGTTTACAATGTGATCAAATGTTCACAGAAAACTCCTGCTTTTGTTATGCACTGACCCTCGTAATCCAATCGAGATTGTAAATCATAAAGGTGCAGGAGCAAACGGGGGAAAATACGAGTTAACACACAAGATCCGACACACAATATCCTACTTACCTGAAGATCCTTAATAGGGATGTCATTCTCGTCCTCCCACCGTGGAAAATGCTCAAACAAGAACTCAATCAGCATACCAAACTGCATACAATAATCAGGTCTTTAAAATCAAAGAAAACAGAAACTATGAAGACCTGACCAGGATAATGGCTAATACCATAGTAAGAAGAAACGAGATTCCAAACAACTAAATATCAAAACTTCACACGATAAGTTAGAAGCTTCTATCTTATCAATAGTAACAATTACGCAATTAGAATAATCTATCAGTCTACAAGATTAGAATAAAAACAGAATGGTAGCTCTTGGAGAAAGCAGGACACTTAAAGGAATAACTACTACTTCCTCCATTCAACTCCACTCTACCACTTTCTATATTGTACACTATTCACAATTTAACATTCAATTTCAATTTTCTCTCAAAACATAAGTGAAAATATATTCATATGGAATCTTGTTTGATTCGTCTTTACGAGTACGTTAAAAATATCTAGCTTTTATAATTTTTGCAAATATGTAGCTAACGACATTTAGCGCATAAAATACGCGTTGGCAAACGTGAAAAAGCAAAGTGGTAGTGTGGAGTTGCATGGAGGAAGTACATACTAGTAAAGTAATAAGAAGCATCGACACAAAGCAACCCTATTTACAAGTGGTCGTCCAGTAAAACGAAAACGTCACAAAGTGATTGGATAGACTTTTAGAGGGGAAGGGGAAACGAAAGGACGAAAGAGAGGGAAATAGAGCAATGTCATTTTTTCCACCAAATATTTCCTTTTTAAAGATGTAAAACTTCCTATTAGGCTAGAAGCAATGTCGTTTACAACATACAAATTTGTGATATCTTAAAAAGTTGAAAAGCTAGAAGCACCAAAGTGATGCTTCTATTTTGAGTGCTAAAAAGTGATTCAGGGTGTTTTCAAAATAGTTTTTAACTGGCAAGACAAAAAACTAGGCCAAACACATACTAAGCAAATATCAACTATACCTGTGTGCCCCAGTCCCCAACATGGTTTCTTCGGAGCACTTCTACACCAGAAAACTCGAGTATCTTTGCAAGGGTGTCCCCGATAATAGTTGATCTTAAGTGTCCGACATGCATCTCCTTTGCAATATTAGGAGATGAAAAGTCTACTACTGCCCTTTTGATGGACAATTTTGGAGCCCATGTCTCCACGCCTTCTGTAAGCATCTTTTGTATCCTCTGAACAAAAATTATTTACCGGTTAATAGAACACCCACAAAGAAATACAGTAAAAAGTGATGGGTCATGAAATTATAATCACCTTAGCTAACCACGTCTTTGACAAGACAACATTCACAAATCCGGGCCCTGCGACAGAACAGCTCTCAATCATCTCTGATTCCGGCAAATTTCTCATGATAGCCTGAGTAATTGAAGCAAAAAAAAATTTCAAGAAAGATTTCTTAAACACATCCAAGTACAAGCATTAGATTTTCAAAACTAAAAAACTCGACCTCGCCAACCGATCGTGGATTTCTAAACTCGGGCATTGTTGCCTTAATCTTGCCGAACAAGCCCATAGCATTGTTACTGCATCAATCATAGAAACTTGACTTATCAAAGATGCACAAAATATCAAATTATGCTCGACAAGGGCAGAGTATAGATACCACTGATAGTCACCAAAGTTTGTAGTGCAACAAGCAATTGAGGGGCGCACATCAGGCTCATTCGGGACAGTCACTCGAAGCGACTTGTCAAACACTTGTTCTAACAGTTGCTTGACATTACCAACACTTCGTTCCTGGAAAACATATCACACTGTACCATAATACCGCCACTATATATAAACTATCGCAATAGACGTGAAACAATGACGAGAAATTTGAACTTACCGCTGACATGGTGTGGACAAAGTGGCGAAAATATAGATCTAATAAAGCGGAATAAACAAAACCATGTATCAGCAATAGTTAAACTAATAGTCTTCGAAACTCTAATTAAAAAAATAAGTACTCTTGGGATCGTAAGTTAATAAAAAAAAAACCCTAATTGCTGAATTAATAATTCAAAAACTCTAAAATAGGGGGGACATTGACCCGGACAAAAAAATAAAAAAAAATACGTGCCGGGCTGATGAGGAAAACGGCGCTATAAAATAAACAGATTAGGAAAGCAAGAACACAAATTCTGATTATAGACGAACACTATCCGTCTATACGTATAGACGGATACCATTTCCTCTCACAAAATACCCATTTGTCATAAAGTGGGAAGCACATGGGGTGCCCCACCTTGTCCTCCTACCCATTTTATTAGAGGTCTTTACCCGTTTGTTCGCCTCACCCGTCTATACCAAGACCTATTGAAGCAAGAAAATGAGAGTGACTAGGAACAAGGAGTACTATTAATGAGGGGTGAGCAAAACCGTATATCCAATACGACCAGGTTAAATTAGGTATACGCATTCCGAGTACCCGGATCGAATTTATAGATTATTAATATAAGCCATGTTCTTTTTGAAAATTGAAGAGCATACAAACACACAATGCAATATCAGTATAGCACTTCATTGACACCAATCTGCCTGATTATTTTACAGCAATAAATACCTTGTTGATGGCGGAGTGCGGGAAGAGTAAGTGACGGCGGCCGGCGAGAGATGAGTGTTGCAGCCGGCGAGAAAGGAGTGCGGTGGAAATTCTAGGGGTTGGTTAGGTAAAGAAGGGAAAGGGGTTTTGTTTGATTTAGGAAGGAATGAATGACATCTAATTCGTAGTGTACGGGTTAGCGGGAGTACGATTTTTTTATTTTCTTTTATAGTAAAACCGAGCTAAAGGTCTTATTTGTCAGACGGATAAAA
>LHUT01007714.1:0-10556 GCA_001412135.1 Silene latifolia subsp. alba | reverse complement strand
AATTATCACCTTCTACAATTAACTTAGGTTATGCAATTGAAGATGCACAAATAATCCCTTGAAGTCCAAGGATGCAACTTCTACGTCCAGTTCCATCAATTAAACAAGATCCATACAAAATGCGGCGGATCGAGCCATAAATTATGTACAACAAAGAATTTGTTTTCCCATTGTTCTTTTTTTTTTTTACTTCCTACATAGGAACACATGAAAGCCCTAGAGCATTATATACCCAAAAGACCAAGTAGTAAAAAACAAGAATAATTTTTTGGGTAGGAAGAAACAAGAATTTTGATCCTAAGGATGTTCATTCAACCAAATCTTCGGAATTAGAAGAGTTCATGGCGTATTGTCCAGACGGTTTATAAACATCGTCAAAAAGAAGTTTGAATCCTTCACTACTGGCACCAATATCGTCAGGGTAAGTTGTTTGAGCTAAGTCATGGTAGTTCCTCCAATCAAACTGTCGTTCTTGTTCGTATTCATCCACGCTCCTGTCCGAGTGGCTATCAGAGCAATCTCTCTCGGTATAATGACGGTTGAACTCGGGAGGATCCATAAAGCTGGCAGTTTGATGGGGTCCACCACGATGCTCGAACTCTGGAGGCTCCAAAAAGCTTGCTTGTTGAGACCCACCACTGTGTTTGAACTCTGACTGCTCGAGAAAGCTACCATGTTGGGACCCAGCATGATGCTTGAGCTCTGACGGCTCAAGAAAGCCTGCTTGTTCGGACACAGCACCATGCTTGAATTCTGATGCCTTGAGAAAGCTTGCTTGTTGAGCCCCAGCAAAATGTCTAAACTCTGGAGGCTCAATAAAACTTGCTTCTTGATGAACTCCACCACCCGGCCCTCCACGCGCCCACCAATGGCTTCTAGTTGGTGGAATCACAGTACTACTATTATTATCCCGAAGAACACTTGCTTCTCGGAAGAATTGAGATGACGTCGAAGCCCCAAGTTGGCTAAGTGACCGATTCCCAAAAGAATCAGGCCAATCTTCAGTCGGTCCTACTTGATTTGAGAAGGGTCGGTTCCAGATTTCTTTGCTGCCCTCATTGTCAATGTCCACGGTAACTGTTGGGCAGTCGATGACATTTCCGGGCGTTTGGTGGGGACCAGACGAGTAAAACCAATCAATAAGATAAGGGTGAGACTTTGGCTCAGTTTCAATCAGCCAAAGGGAGCCCAAATGATAGCCAGGTGCAGGTTCCTCCCTTCTCAAATAGCTATTTCGCCCATTTCTCTCCCTCAAAAGCGGACTTTGTTGCCAAGTCCTAGGAGGTGAATTTGTACGGACTTTTTGGTCTCGGAATGTTCTAAGTATGGTCAAAAACTGCATCCCTTTGTCGTTCGGCTGCCAAGAAGGATAGTTGCTCTGAAAACTGTAAAATTAAAAAAAAAATAAAAAAAAAAAATCAAGAACTGAAAAGAGAAGTAGCGCATCACTGCATCTGATCCTATAGGGTAAGAGTAAAAATAACAGGTATGCGCATATTTTCAAGGGGAATTGTCTTATTCCAAGGAATATGTAAGTTTTTGCCTACCTTAACCACACCCAAGTACCCAACTATTTATTGAAGACAATTCAGGTAAAAAAACCTAAGAACCCCTTGGAACGATAATGACCCCCTTGGAAATAAGCCCATCCATAATTAAACAGCAGAATACAGAAAGGATCAGTCAAAACATCTTGAAGAAAAATTGAAGAGGGGGGGGGGGACATGCCTTAGAAATGATTTTTCCATTTTTCCCTGAGAGCTCCTCTGAGTGCGAACGGCATTATGGGGAGACGCGTAGTTGACATTGCCATGCCTTTGGAAATCAAAGGTGCTAAAGCTGCAAGAGAATGAAAAATACAGTGTCACTTAAATGAAGGGGCGGTATTTTTGGAAGGTTAAATGTAAGTGAAGTTGCTTAAAGATTTGAACCTGCAAACATCACCAACTCCTTCAATGTTGACTGTAAAATCAGCAATAAACTGCATAATGTCATCCACACGCTGCAATGACCAATAAAAATATAAGTTCAATACCCACCAAAGAAACTAAGAAATGACGGAACAAATGACATAGTTTCGGAGAAGAGTTAGATACCTGAGGGACAACAGCTATGAGGAGGTATGGAGTCAGGAATATAGAAGTCATCTCTTCCAGCCACATCATAGCTGTATACTGCAACACAAAAAGATCCTGAATCAATTGCCGCAAAAAAAAAAATACACCACCACTGCCCTGGAGGTTGCTGTCCGTGGGTCAGAGCAAGGTAAAGGAGGGTCATAATTCAGATATATGCAATCTTAACCCTTTAGTTAGTTAAAGCACGGAGAAGTTGTTTCTGACTTTCCGGATGACTCATGATGAAAATTGTGTTGAAAATCGCATCAACTAAGTGCTACTTCATAATATAAGAAGCCAGACAATTTAACAAGTCTAGTTGTATTCCATCATAATTCAAAGTCAAAGACTGGTGAATCTTTGATTCCATTAGGAACTGGGAACAAATCCCACACACAAAAGAAAAACAACACCATTACCTCAAACTCTCAAAGCATCAAGGGTCCCACGAGTTAACCAAAACCATAGGCTATTTCAGGATAACCCATATGAAAATTTCACCAAGAACTGCACCGAATGACCATTACTCAACAAAAAGAAGTACAACTACTTTAGTGAACACCTTTTATTCTAACATCCCACACACAAATGCAAAAGGAAAACCAACCGCAAATTCTTGCCAAAATTTTTGAGGCATGAGAAACATGAATCTCTACATGATATCTTAGCAGTTTTTTTTCCTTGGTGCATATGTTAAACAACACCAATGAGAATATAAAAAAAAAATCACCTGAAATAGAGTTTCAAACTCCATCCTGACCATTTCTGTATTTTCCTTACCACGCCATCTTTTGGGCATGTAGTGGGAGTGTTGGACTACCAAGGACATCGCACCCTCAGCATCAAGAACTAGGAGTTCATCTGTAATAGCAGCCCGGCTAATAGCTGTTATGGTTCCAAAAACAGCAGCATACCAAAACAAATTCCGGCCAAATAACTGTCAAATTAAGTAATAATTGTGTAAGCGTCGTTGATTTGGAAAATTAATTAAAATCCTTAATTAATTAATGAGAGCAGAGAAAAATTACATGACCCTCGAGCAGAGATTCATCCAGAAAAGCAATAATGATTAACACAGCAGCAAATCCACCAGAGATAAATGAGATAAATTTAGCAACAATAGAAACGATTGGAGTAGGAAACTGCTTCAAGTAATCTGAAGCATGTACAATGCTGGTGTTGATTCGATGCCGAAAAAAGTGTTCAACCTGAGGGAAATATGTTAGATATGAGTTAAAAGGCCGTACTTGTACATCCAGATATCAGAAGTCACGCATTAAGCTTTTCTAGAAAACAGTGGCGGAGGGACTGTCTTAACATCACTGACGGAGGGAAGGCAAAAGTTTAACATCCATTAAACAATTTTAAACTAAAGACTGAGGTACAAGTTGAGTTTACGGAAGATGTAGGGAACTGGGGATTATTATGGATGAACTGCTAAACAAAAACTTCCGCAATATAGTTTTGATTATTTTTTGCAATACCTCATTTCTTTGTAAAAAAGAATGCATGCACTAATATCAATAGAATCTGATCATAAACATAGTGCTAAAACTTTAACAAATAGCATACCACCATCTATTAACTGCATGTTCTGTAACTAAGGCAGCTGTGTTTCAGTTAAATAACCGGTACAAGAATAAGTAGCCAAAGCCCTACAAATAAACAAAATAGTGTTCATTCATAAAAATTGATTTACGTCCATGCCGTGACTTGAAATCTTGTTTCCAGATAACCCATAATTACATTAAAAATCAATCTATTTCCATAAGCTACCATTTTGAATAACAAAGTGAGTACTAGCATGCACATTTACAGTCACGCATGGTGATACAGTGCATCATCTTTACACTTGGCTATTGGTCCGTGAGTCATCTGTTATCTACAATTACATTCATGAACAAAAAGACACAGAAAAATATGTAAGGACCAAAAAATCAGAGAGCTTGCCTCGTTGAATTCTCGAAACATCCACCTTGACAGGTTCGACCATCTCCGAGAAGATGCTGTTGTAGGATGATTATAGAACTGTTCAGCATGCCTTAGAAAGAGATACACCAGCATGAATATCACCAAGAAGGGAGACAGTAAAAGCATAGCTAGTCCCACGATCACAAGTCTTTTCTTCAGCATTTCTGGATTTGAGGTAAAGTCCCTTCTAACACAGAAGTTTCTGCAGGCATAGAATAACAGAACAGCAACTGATCACTATGAACTCTAGATTTTACAGTGTTACCGTTGATGGGCCTCAAAAAAAGAACTCATATTCCAAATATATAACAGCTGACAGCAATCTCCAACTTATGCGAGATATATTGGTAAGATCCTCACCATTTCTTTTAGGAAATGGAGAGGCCCATTTCCTGTCGACGGTCCACATTTTTATTTTCGTGTAATCTAATGGCTCTAAATCCATCCCTAAAAGTAACGGAATGTCACATTTTAGAGGAAAATATATTCTAAAATGATCATAAGAAGGAGGGGGGTGGGGGGTGTCAGGGTTACAGGCCATAGACGGATATGTTATAAGAGTTCCCAGGCCATAGCATGCTACATGGGAATAATAAGCACAGAGGTCACAAATCCACGCCAAAATACAGTTTTTGACACAATTAAAAGACAACATTTTGAAGAGAGATACATCTACAGTCCCGAATCAAGCACACTAATAGGCTAAATTTTACCTGTCAAACATGCTTTGCAATATGGACCAATTTAAGGTCCACTCGAGAGTCTTTGTCAATATCAGGTGCTGACGACCCCTATAAGGACTAGACTTAACAGTAGGACCAGCACCTGGAATCCATTTAGAAATAGGAAAGGCAAGAATCCCTTTGTTGATCATTCCAATCAAATAATTTTCCTTCCGCATCAATCTCATTATGATTTCCTGAGCTGTTAAATCTTTTACCACACATAGTTGATGAGTAGTTTGAACACGAACCACTTTCTCAAGAATTGTAGCCCATGGCATGGTTTTCAATTCAGAGTCAGTAACATGAAGACTGCAAAGAAAATAGTAGACATTAGTAAACTACTACTGAGCATATCAGTCGTCGCAAACAACCAAAACGACAACAGTCACATGACGTATAGCACATGAAAATAAAAGGACGGCAGAACTTTCATTTTTTAAAAGAAAGTAAGCTATAATTTGTTGCTTCTGTGAGGTCAATAAAGTTGTTGACTGCACAACTTTATTCCCAGTATGGGTCATTTGTGTCCTACTTCAACGTAGGTTATTGCCATAGGCTTTCACTTTCCTCGCTCATACTAAAGGCTAGATTAGTTGGTCCTACTCTAGAAGGTCGACCTAGTTTCTTTCCATGTCAAAAAAAAACGAAAAAAACTATAATAGACAACATAAAAAAGTGAGATACACAAAATGTATGTGAAGTCAACGAAATTTACCTGTGATAAAAGAAGTGGCGCATTCTAAGAATTTCTTTTCGTTGGGAAAAGAACCTCAAGAAACAAAAGATCCAGTAAACAGAAAATAGACCCAGATAGCCAAGAATAATAACTTTGGGAAGAGTAAGGGGGGTTAGCGGATGCTCATGAAGAGCTTCTTTCACAAGGTCACACGGCTTGGATCCTGATTCTACGGCATCAATTCCACACTTAGCATTTCGTAGCCCATCCCAATCAACATAGAGTAAGAAAAACCCTGAAAAGCATATTGTGAAAGCAAGACTTAAAAGTTCAACTATCCATTTCACAATTATGCACCAAAGCCCTTTTTCACAGTAGTAGCTGTAAAGCCTTTCAAAGAACAAGTCCAAGTCAGCTATTGGTTCCACATCTATGGTCTCCCCGTTAAGTAGCTCAGATGGGCTTTCGCTGCCAGGACTTGGTATTCTTCCATAATCCGATAGTTGAATCTCAGGAGGGGAGTCATTAAGTAGGCCAACAGCAAGATATGTATCTTTAGGTCTTCTCCACTTAAATATGTTGAAACCATTTCCTTCCCCTCCCCAATTGGACATTATTTGCTATCAGGTTCAAGCAGTGTATATGGTATGTCCATTCCCCGCTACTGCTTGAATGATCAAAGGACCTAAAAACGATAAAAACAGATAAGAAAACCAATGAATAAGTAAAATAGGTTAATAGCTCCAAGCCTCCAACTACCACAATAGACATTCCAGTACCTGGATTCGCACAACAGAACATGGCCAGTTTGTGAAGAGTAAATTGTTGTTATATACAGCAGTAGGTTTATACTTTATATACTCAAATGTTACTACAAGGAACATGCAAGTAAACCTCAGATTGGTGTCTACCAAGCACAGTAGAGACTAATCATCCAAAAAGGCTCCTGGTACCTGGACATAGCACTGTTCCCTAATTCGTAATATGCATACATGCTACGCACTAATACACAATTTTTAGTTTTCACTCCTAAATACAAAAACTAAAAATCATAATAATGTTGTATACGGATAGGAATACATGGGAATCAATCCAGTAATCCACGAACCGCTGGTATTCGAGGAAATCCAGTAACATAGGGGCGCAGTAGACACTAGTCATCCAAAAGCGATCAAGGTTGCTGAGAAATACCACAGTGGTTTCAACATCAATGGTAAGTAATCTTGCATGCTACATTATGAACTCAAAATGACCACAGCCAGCAAATTTCCAGATTTATTAACCATTGTCATCACAAAATCAACCCACCTCTACTGCTACGGAACAAAACAGGAGTTCACATATGCTCCCATGAGATGGCCATACACCGAGTAACTACACGAGTTAAACTAAGCATAATCTTGACCAATCTAGACTAACTCACCCATGAGACTAGAAAATCCTGGAAGGTGTGATGAGCAAGAAGCGACTAATAGCTTATTTACAGAAATGAGCACTAAACTCTAGGTAAGAATATGCTACCTTATGATATTAACCATTATACACAGAAGTCGAGGCTACTAAAAACCATTGGTATTGTGTTTATTATCTCACCCCTAGTAATAATGTCGAACATGGAAGACCACCATCAGAATATACCCTAGTTGCTATGAGCTTGACAAAATTCATCAACAATGCGAATTTGCCATCAAAACAAACACCAACAACTAGTATTCGGTTTTCACAATCTACTTATCAAAATGGGCACGTGATAGTTACTATTGCTTCAAACAATGGGCGCAATCACGAATTCATCTTATTTTCGACGACAAATGCATCAAACAAAGCCTTGTACAAAACATAGCCCACCCCCAAAATTGATGGCACACCATAATTAAAGCAAAAAACAACAAAACTTTGGACAACAAAAGCAATCAAATTGAAGTAAACTAGATACCCAAATCATCAAACACCTATAATTTCATCCAAAGTTCCAAAATTTCCAACTACATAATGTCAAAGCAGCTAACTTTGAGTCAATTCCACTATCAATCATAATTTCCATCCAAAATTTCCAACTAAAATACATCAAACAGCTAACTTTAAGTCAATTCCACAATCAATTATTACAACTTCTACCAATATATTGACTACTCAAAACAAAACAATATTCAAAAATTAGCAAAAACCCACTTCAAATTTCAACAAATAAACAAAATTACCTGTGACCCACCAAGTATTATGATCAAAAGATGAAATTCAAGGGCAAAAAAGTGGGTAAAATCAGTTGAATTCCAATTGAATTGGGGAAAATTTGTCAACAAAGAGAAGAAGAACAAAGGTTGGAGATAGGGTGACGGATGAAGTTTAGATTGCGTAGAAGAATAATAATTAGTAGAATGGAATAATAATAATCAAGGGTTTTTTTTATTTTTGGTTTATGTTTAGTTGTGTTTCCTTTTACTTCAACGTTATGCTATTCTTCATAGAAGAGAAGTGTTTGATGGGAGGATTGTTTCCTTTTTCTAATTTTATTTTCTTTTTTGTTCTTCAATGAAGAAACCCTTGGAATTCTTCTTTTTCTATACGGGTGAGGGAATTGTTTATCATAACCCGGAACAATTGATCACGTGGGCATTAGGATTATGGATACAGACAACCTTGACACGGCATTTTAAGAAATCACTGAACTAAGTTATTGAGAGACCAATCTTTTGTATCCTTTTATTTGTATTTCGTACCCTTTTTATTGTTGANNTCTCAATAAAGCTTATTAAGAGACATACTCTTAAGAAATATAGGATATGGGGATACTTTTTTAAAATTAGTAAAATATACTCTCCCCGTATTCTAAATAAGTATCACTATTGAGAGATGGCACAAGAATTAAGGTTTGGAATTAAATAGGGTAAAGTATTGCGGTGGGTGAGGTGACTAAGGAGATTGGAGAGAGAGAATGTATTGTAAGTACTATTGTGGGGTAAGATAACTAAAATAAGTATTGTTGGAGGGTGATCAGTGGTGAGGTGATTAAGATAAGATAGTATAGTTATTGTTGACGTATATAGAGAAAACAACCTATTTGGGCCAGGCTGAAATCACAACTGAGTCCAATATAGTAGTAACCGAATAAACAAGTGATACACATAATAATATGGGTTCCCCCTCCAAAACCCTCTCTCATTCTTTTCCTCTTCTTCCTCCCAAACTACTCCTTCTCCGTCGAAACCAAATCTCAAAACCTTGGCAAACCCACAAAAATGGCGGGAGGAAAGATAAGGAAAGAGAAACCAAGTAGCAGCCATTTTCAAGGAGGAATACCGTTTCACAAATCAAAAGGACAACATATTCTTAAAAATCCAATGTTAGTTGAATCAATTGTTCAAAAAGCTGGTATTAAACCTACTGATGTTATCCTTGAGATTGGTCCTGGTACTGGTAATTTAACTAAGAAACTTCTTGAAGCTGGTAAAAAAGTTGTTGCTGTTGAATTGGATTCTCGTATGGTTCTTGAACTTCAGCGTCGGTTTCAAGGCACTCCTCTTTCTAATCGTCTTCAGGTTCGTTTCACTCTTGTTGGTGTCGGAGTCGGGATTTATAGTTGTGTTTGCTATTACTCCTTCTGTCCCGATCATTTGTAGTAATATTGTGGTCTCGATCATTTGTTTAACTTTTATAATAAAGGTAAAAAAATGATTGGGGCGGAGGGAGTAATATTGTTTATTAATTTTTGTATGAGACCGTCTTAATAATGTGTGAGTGTAAGACCTTACTTCCTCCGTCAATCATTTTAATTAAAAGTATACAAATGATTTGATGTTTGTATGTTTTGGTATAGGGTTAGTTTACTGTGTTTGGAAAATTAAACTTGTTTATTGTGAATATGTTAAGAAGAGGGGATTTTTGGAGCTTAACTTGTATGGCTTGTCGAAAATATTTGAGTAGGGTATGCATTGGGTTGTGACTTGTGATGTATGATTAGCGACATTTTGTGTGATGAGTCTCTGAACTACTAAGCTGGTGTGGGAGCGGAGAGGTGGTTTTGGTTTTGTACCTGCAGAAAGACTTGAGCTTTCGTGTTGTTTAGAGTAATACCAAGCTGCTAATTGTGTGTGATGTTCTCGAGTCGTTGATGTTGGAGTTTGGATTGGTTGGTGGTAGTGTAGCAGCTTGCTTTCATGAATGACAGTGTCATTGTAAAACATTAGATGTAATGCAATTGACATTAGACTTGCTTGAGGAGGACTTTGAACCAAAATACGAGTTTGTAACAGAAAAGTTAGACATCTATCTATCTCAGTGAGTTATGCCCCCTTTTGACTGTTTTCTCCTTTAAAAAAAGTAGCGTTGGGCTTATTCACTTAAATGGAGGGAGTAGCCTGTTAAATGGTTGTATATGTATTGACTAGCATGCTTCACGTTTGTCTAAAAAAAACTAGCATGTTTCACACCCACTATTGTTTTGGAAAAGTATAATACTACAACATTACAGTATTTAGCTTTTGAGAAGCTTTAACACTATGATAGCATCTGTGATTCACATTCCACTGTACTACCATAGAATAGACGATTGCTTGCCATTAATGTTAATGTGATACAGAACCAGCATGGAATAGGCAATCGCTCGTTATGTCCAATCAGACTGTTTTCTCGTCTTAAAAAGTTAAATGGGGCATATTGACTTAATTGAAGGGAGTAGCATGTTAAATGGTTCGATAGGGTATCAACCAGCATGTTTCACGTCCACTATTGTTTAGGAAAAGTATTTAGCTCTGAATACGGAGTAATACATTACAATATTTAGCTTTGGGATAGAATCTCCGATGCATATTCAACTGTACTAGCGAAGAAATAGATGATAGCTTTACATTTAAATGTCATTTTTAATTAATTTGCTGATCATATCGTGTCTTATAGTTTGCTGATCAACTGCTTCAATTCATCCTATCATGATCTGCAGGTTATCCAGGGCGATGTCCTTAAGTGTGATCTCCCATATTTTGATATTTGCGTAGCCAACATCCCTTACCAAATCTCGTCTCCACTAGTGTTCAAGTTGCTAGATGTCAACCAGAGGCACAACTTTAG
>LHUT01007711.1:0-10557 GCA_001412135.1 Silene latifolia subsp. alba | reverse complement strand
GAACACGACTACTTTGCAAGCGTTTCTTCCCTAACTTAATTGAATGCATCATAACAGTTGGCCATCATAAAGGGGAGCATGTTTTCATTCCACGGGTAAAGTTGCGGCCATCAACGTCAGATAACTATCCATTTCAATTCCAGAGGAATCAGTTTCCATTGAAGCTTAGCTTTGCAATGACAATAAACAAATCACAAGGTCAAACTCTGAGCCAAGTGGCTGTGTACCTCCCTAAGCCTTGCTTCTCACATGGACAGTTGTACGTAGCTCTATCCCGTGCTAGGACATCCAAGCAAATTACAGTTGTGTCAAACAAGAAGCCCAATTCTACAGCAGATACATACGTAAAAAATGTGGTATCCTTCACAGTTCTTCGGCTTGCCAATATCATTGTATAGCGAATACAGTTTGTAAGTTTCCATCAAACAAACATAAAGATTCTTATATATGTATGTATATATTGAAGAAGTTAAATGACTTGTCTTTTTTGCTTGTTAATCTTACCAGTTAAGAAGTAACTACAATTCCAGAGATATAGCTTCATGCCTACCAAGCAAGAAAAGTCGTTATTTCTTCATTCGACTTCTTTTCTTCTGTTTTTTGAAAGATGGGTGCCCAAATGAAACCAAAAACGTAAGTTCTTTTATTCCCTACAATCTTACTCTTTTTTTCCAACCAGAAATGATTTGGAGTTTTATATGCCGATTTTTAATCTAAATCTAGCGGCCAACCTTTTGAACCAGGGCTTTGCATCAAGAAGATTCTCAGTATTACTAATGGGTTATAACTTCTAAGGATTATGTAATCAAAGTTCTTCTATTTTGTGCTAGGTGTATCAGATTTGTGCTTTTGCAAGGTAATTTATTCTCTCTTATTGATCAGTAACAACCAGTTTTTTGTAAATTACTTCTAACAGTTCAGAACACTGCTAGCATTACTCTTGACCCTTTTACTTTGGACCTTTTGTACATTATATATATATATATATATATATATATATATAAATATATATACCAAATTTAAAGGCTAATTGACTTTATCTGAAAGCTAATAGTATTGTATTTATGTACAGGAGATCAAGCTCTACAAGTGGAAAACTATAAGTTGTAACGTCCCATTTAAGGTTCATTTCTTTCTTTCTATTTTCTTAAGTGTGTATTTTTCGGTTTTACTTGCCATGAGATCGGGGATAAGCACAATTTATGCTCCTTTGCTCTTAAACTCCTCTAAAGGTAGAAAGCTTTTTTTGGATGGCTAACGTATCTTTTAAAGAGTCAGTAGAGTAGTAAATCCTTACAATCACCCGTTGTGACTAGATATCAGTCATTGTGCGATAAATATATGCTGCTTTAAAATGCAGTAATGGTAACCACTGAAGCATTTTTACCTCGCTTACTTTGTATAATTATAAATCACATGTAAATAGCAAAAATGGATAGTTATTCTATTCTTCATTTTTAATCTCATACCTACTTTCCTAGATCTTTATTCTTAATTTGTAATCTTTTCCCTACATATCAGCTAACCATAAAAACACTTTCCATTTTTATGATGACATTCCTTGCCACTCTCAGACAATAATGTCCCTAAACCTCTAACCACGTCTGTAACTTCGACTCTTTAATTTTGAGGTCATACCCTTCTCAGATATGACACTCGAGGCTATGAAGTACTTATAATAAACATTCACCTGATGTCTAATGACAGTCTTTCAATTCTAGGTTAAGGTCATGTACGACCTTAAAGTTGTCTTGGAACTTTGTTTTTAGCATGTTTCTTGTAAGGAGTTCTTGCTTGTAAGCCATTTAAACACACAATTACTAGAGTTTTAGCATCCAAATCTTATTTTTAGGCTTAAGTTTAGATTCTCATGAAAATTGGAGTGTGTTCTTGATAATATAAAAAACAAAGTCTTGATATTTTCTTTCAGTACATCTTATAATTTCAGACGATTTTTGGCTTTTTATGTGAACTTGACATTCTACTTGACTGCAAATGTGGACTTGGGACAGTGCTGAGTATTGGATGCAGCTATTTGTGGAAAATTTTTCATGTTTTACGATTAAAATGAAGTGTTGAGGAATTAGGTCTGTCTTTCGCTTACAACTGCGACAGAGGGGCTATGAGCAGTACTTATATCCCAAAAACTCCTTTTCTTTATTCGTAGCTACAGGATATTGAAACATGTGACCATCGGTTTTTGTGCGTCTTGTTAATGTTTACTTTAGTTGCTCCCAACTAAAGTCTACAACCATACTACTCTGCCAATGTCATTCAATGTATTTGCCTTTCCTAATACACTTTCTCCTTTCATTTTGTAAATCCTGATTTGGCCTTTTACTCTCCATTTTGTCCCCTAATTTCTCCTTTAATTTCTTCATTTCCAGATCGACCTTCACCTCTTTCATCGTGCAAAGTCTTTTCTACTTTACCGATAAATTATTCGTTGCGCCTTTCTTATTTTCCACTGGTAACTTATTATCATCCTTTTTGTTTCTTTGCCGTTAAATAATTTTACCAAACCTGTAAAACTAAGGTTTATACTGATGTACGCTTCATATTTCTGTTTTGTAGCTTTTTGATTAACAGAAATGCAATTGTCCTCGCAGCCAGAACAAGTCCTAGCTAAAGTTTTGGACCAAAAATCCTCGCAAAAAAAAAAAAAAGTTGGTATATTGTGCATATTACTATAATAGAAAAGGACCTGGCATTTTGATGAACACACAAAAGTCTTTCTATTTATGCTTCTAATTTTGTTTATCTATTTCCGTGGGCAAAATATATATGTTTCTTATTTTTCTTATATACATCTTTATGGTTTACATTAACTTAAATGAAGGCTATGTAAACTTATAACGCTAGATTTCTATGTTCTTGATCTCGGCAATAAATGAAGTTTCTATATCAAATTTGATGTACGATTTTGGATGATGGATTTCAATCTTTCACATTAAATACTACAAGGTCCTATGTCAAAAAAATGTGCTAGCTCGACAACTTGGCTATTAATGGCGCAAATATTTAAATACTCGTAAAATTTTGTCGTGGATTAGCCAACAATCTTACTAACCTTTTAGGTTTAGAATAAGAGTATCCGTTTAAATGGCTAATTGTAGATTGTCTATTAGTGCAAATGGACGATTCATCAATAGCGTAGGTACCGTCACTTTCTGCTGTGTAGCCATGCTCCCCTTTAATTGGGTTTTCGACATCTTTAGACAGTCTGTTTCCGATATATCATATCAATTTTTACTATAATGGACGGAGATTTCTTTCACAAGCAAAAATCCCAAAAAAAAAAAGCCCAACTCACTAGCTACATTACATCGTCAAATTATTTACACATAAAAAAAATCAATACAAACAAATTCACACAAATCAGAGATATTACTTTCAAAAATATTTCATTATCATACCACAAATAATAGTAATTTATACTAGAATAAGACATTTTTCCATAAGTAAATGCATTATTTATTTACATTACTTTTCTTGTACCTTTTAAAAGGCAATGCATTTTCTACCTAACCTTTTACCATTTATAAAAGCAGAGCCACACTACACTTAATGACAAGTGAATCAAAACCAACATCCACATTCTGATAAGCACAAACAACTAAGAATTTCAGCTTAAAAGGTATGTCTACTCATCTGTAACTTTTATTTCCTTATTATTATACATCAAATTTTTATAGTGTAGATCTAATTGCATGCATATGATCTCCTCTACTACATCTTTTCTTCCTTCTTTGTAGGTACATATTCTTCATTCCTATTGTTCAGATTCTTGATTTTTGCATGTACTTCAATTCTTTAATCTTTATTTCTTGATTTTTATGGCAAATGCGTTTCTTTTAACAATTTGTTCATTCATCCAATGCATGCACATTGTCAAAATATAATTAATTCAGTTTGCATGTATATATTTCCAGAAAATATTATGGTCTTTATATTTGCATGTTCATCAATCTTGCAGTATGTATGCATGTACTTTATTTGATGCTAAATTGAATTGTTTGTGTGTATCTTATATAATTTTTTTTGTGATCTAAATTTTGCTCTTTACATGTTCGATTTACTGTTCAATCATTTTGTCTTCATTTTTAGGGGATGCACTCCAAGTGTTTGATGTTTTGTCTAATTCGGGTCATGTTGCATGCAAGTGTTGTGACTCCCATTGATTCAAACTTTCAAAGGGTGTCTTTGGTGGATAGATTGTTGATTGCTTAATCATTTTCTACTGCTACTAATGACTTTTACAGTAGAAATTTTGAAGGGGAAAGTTAATCGTTTACTTTTTTTAATTTATCTTCTAATTTTGAATATGTGTGTGAGATTTGATAGTATTGATATCGAATGTTCATAAAATATAAAAACGAGTTTATGGGTTATGCATGCAATTACCCCTGTTTTATCATTTATCATGACGCATAGCTGATTTCGTCTAGCATAACTGAATAGCAGACTTCTTCCGTATTGCTACTTCGGGCTCTGCCAAATTGTCGGATCTTCTGATTTCAAACATTCTTGAAATTAGTCCTTAAATACAGTTGGTTTGAAGCTTATTAAAAATAAATGTTTGAAAGTGAATCTCTTTTATTTCATTCAAATCAATCTAGCTGATTGGAAATTTCTACAATCTCCTTGTTAATAAAGACATTACGGTGATAACTCTTTAAAAAGCTGTATAGTCACACCTTGCAAATTATGCATTCTCTCATTTTGAGATGAGCATCTACTAAATGTCATTTGGCTGTTTTACCAATCATCTTTTCCCTTTATTTTGTATCAGTTTTTTTTTAATAGTTTTATTTAAGAACTTTTGAGCAGATTGTGTTTAACAAAAAAATCTCGTTCTTGTGACCCTTTTTTCTCTACTCACAGGAAGTACATATGCTGAAAATGTTGCTCCTGGTTTATATTTATTTGTATAACCAGGTTTTTGACTTGAAACTGTGGCTTTGGCTCTTCTTCTAAGTCTATAGCAATTTAGCTAAACTATAAATGCAAAAAGACTGTAAAACAGTTGAATGTCTTTCTGATTGCCTCAGTTACTGCCTGCCTATATGTGCTATATATTTCTGCGTTTTCAGATCTGATTTTCTTCATAAAAGAGTAGTTTCTTCATCGTATTTTTTGCCTATTTCCTACTGTAGTATGGTCTACTCATCTTTTCTTTATTTCACCTTGGTTGTCATCCTGTTTACGCAAAGTATCCCATGGACTCAGGTCATTCTTAGTATCTCCTTTATTATTTAAATTTTATTTTATTGCACTTAACATGGATGACCCTGATAGATGTTATGTGTTATTCTACTGACAGAGAAGATATTGCTGGTTGTTAATAATAACACGTGTTTAACTAAAACTAATTTCCAATACATGCAGGATGAAGCCGAATAAAGTATATCTTAATCAATTAACAACGTCAAGCAAGAATTACAAAGTTAAGGTACACGTAATTGAAAAAGGTCGTCCTAAACGTTCCCCTATAAAGGGTACGCTTTACCAGACCTTGCTTTTAGAAGATGAAAAGGTATGATTACTTTTTAATACTATTGTGAGTTAGCAATAATTTACAGGTCAATTTTATTTATAATAAGATTCTATTCTAACAATAACTATGGCAACTTTAGGGAACAAAAATGCGCGGCACCCTTTTTGGAGAACAAATTGACGGGTATAAGAACGTTTTAATGTACAATGGTGATTATGAAATTGCTAACGCACCTATCAAACCTTGCGACGAGAAATGGAAAGTATCTGCATCAGATTTAAATTACCAAATGCAGTTTGGAAAACCAGCCATTGTAGAACCAGTTGACAGTAGCCAAGGCATCATCATGCCCGAATATAGAAACATTGCACAAATCCCTAAAACAGCTGACCCAAACGACAAATATGGTAAGAACCTGAAAAGGCCTACTGCATATACATACTGCTTTACTTACGATCTATAACCGTTGTATCTAACACCTTAACATAAATGTCTAGATATTGTTGCTGTAGTTCTCTTTGTAGAAGCAGAAGCACGTAGAATCCCCAGAGATGAAAGCCGAGTAATAAGTGTTCGGGAAATTATGGTAATTGATCACAGGTAATTAACTTGCTTGAAAACTTGCTTGAAAACAATGTTTGCATATATAAGTTACTTACTAATATAAAAATGTTTTTAATGTACAAAACACCAGCACTGAACAACCATTACTTATTTCCGCTTGGAACGACTTAGCTGAGGATGAATGTGATTTGTTACTACAAAAAGCAGAGCAACTTCAAGTAGTTGGTTTCACTGCACTTAAGGTCTCACCGCACAGAGGTACTCTCATATCCCATCTTCCAATTTTACATTGCATATCCAACTTTCAAATGTTTAATATACAGACATTTACAGGCTTCTCTATGACAACAACAATGTCTACAACAATTGTGCATTCAGCGGACGGTGATAAGCCACGTGCTCTGGAAGACTGGTAACCTACTCACCCTACCAAAACATTTACTACCAAGATGCTTAAGTTGCCTCGTTTATATGTTAAAGAAATGTCGATTCCTAATATCTTTTTTCTAATCATGCAGGGCTGCTAACCACAAAACCAAACTATGTCACATCCAAGCACGAATTTTAACACTAAAAGGCTTAATGGGAAACCAGCAAAGCATAACAATCGCTGCACTGCGCATGAAGAAGGTAATATCTACTTTTAATTTCAAAACAATCACTTATGTACCATTTATGTAGCACTTGTAATATAAAATTGTCATACGGTTATCTAATGTGCAGGCACATACTACTCTGCAAGATGAAAAATATACATTGCAAGTAACAATCCCAGAACCAGATTTTCAGAAAATTAATGCATACTTAGGTTGTTCAAGCTGCAACAAACGCACAGACACTCCTGTTGGAAAATCTATGACCTGTCCACAATGTTCAAAACCAGGAACAAAATCCGTTCCAAGGTACAAACCTTTCTTACATGTATATATGCACATATGGACTAGAATACACACTGAAAACACAATTTAAATCCACGCCTTGCAGGGTGACATTTAACTGTGAAGTTTCTGATGGAACTGGCATGCTACCAATAACAGCTTTCACTACCGATTGTGAGAAAATCTTTAACATGGCTGCCCCAGATATTTTCAGAATGAAACATTCGGTACATCTTTCCACTTTATTCTCACAATTCAGCTATCATATATAAGCATGTAGTTCAATAACATAGTTAGGTGGTCCAGCGTTTCTATTCATGTAACTATTAACAATTGTTCTTAACTTAAAAACATTTGCGCTTGTTGCTATTAACCGTCTGCTTCATCCACCTCCCTAAAACCTTTTTACTTTTTTCGATATGGTATATTTCCAATTAAAAAAGTAGTAAGTAGGTCTTGGTAGTGCTGCTAGCAATTGTTTCTTTGGTGAATGAGTTTGTAAGCTGCTGTTAATTGGTGAATAGTCTAGCTGAAGGCTTTTTTTTCAAGTGAGAAAGTTACAAGTTAGTATTGAAATTTTTTGCGGGGAGTATATTCGTACAAGCAATTCTTGAGTATTATATATTGTGACAATACAAGTGAGACTGTTTTGAACAATAGTACAGCCATTTTAATTTTAAAATATCATAATATACAAGAAAAAAAAACAAGATTATGTTTTTAGCTTTTTAATAGCACACCCTGATATGTGAGACCATGATTAGTTTTCAATCATTTTGTACAAATTGATAGATACAACCAAAGGGATAGTGCATTTATTTCTACATAATATTGAATATAGGTCATGACAGTGTCTTCCATATTTTTTGCATGTATCTTTCTGCCAGTAATCCGATTGATTATTAAACTGCAGTACTATGATGCAATCTATTGGCATCAGCGACTTGTTATCTTCTTTCTATTTTGAGTTACCCATCAGGAGTTTCGGAATTTAATTGAAGTAAGGCACATAATCAGTTATTATGCTTAGAAGTTGCTGGGGGAGTTGTGATTAATAAGTATACTCGAGTGCCCTTCAAATTTTCAGAATTGAAAAGTTTAGTGGTGTGACTGGTGTCTTATCTTGTTTAGTTTTACTTGAGTTTTAAGCATTGGATATTGGTTGTCTGCAAAACCTACAGATTCCAATTTCGAGAGTTTTCACATGTATATGGTTCAATAGAAGTGTCTTAGTGGCCATAGGTATGCTGGAGCTTCATGCTACCCGTATCAAGTTTTGGAAGTCGAATGAAATAACACACATAATCAGTCATTATGATTAGATGTTGCAGGGGGAGGTATGATGATTAAGGATACTCGTGCACCCTTCAAAATTGTGAGCTCTGCCTTTTGCAAGTGGCAACAATTTGATCTTTTGTAGGAATCCGTGACCGTTGGTAGATTTGATTATTGGCCTGTTGTCAGCTTGCTTCCTAAAAACAAAACCATTAGGTTAACTATACTGGGGGTAAGGGCGTGTATGTCGACAAACTATTTGTCAGACGAAGAAGCACTGAGTATTGGGGTAAATTTACTATTGGTTGAGTGCTAAACTGCATTTCACGAAACATAAGCAAATAGATATAATTTGCTAAATAAACTTGAATCCTGCATACATGTACCAAAGAATACTGCCAAATGTTTTCGCTTTATGATGATGGATGCAATATACTTTCTTATAGAGCTCTAGGTTGTTTATTCAATCTTTAATTAGTTTCATTGCTGGAAAACAGGAGGACTTGACAAGATTCGCGTTGCTCAAAAACCAACTCCAGACTTCGCCAATATCAATTGAAGTAGCCCCAAACACTATGTTGTCGATGAACAATGTGTTGCATTGGGTGTTAAAAAAAGTTGCTGAAATAACTGAAGAACTGCCACAATCACCAACTACTTCAGCAACAAACCCGAATGCAAACCCTTCTTCTTGCGGACAGGCCAGTTCCATAGAAACTTCAGACAAAGACAATGCAGAAACTACCTTCACTACAGCATCTGACAACACCACTCCAACACCAGAGAATGTCAACATAGAAAAAGAACCAGATAACTCCACTGCACAAACACAGGTTCAAGTGTCAAAGCTTATCCAAGTTAAAATTGAAGGATCAAAGGGAAAAACACCAGACAAAGGAACAAAGCAAACAACCATACCACTGCAAGACAATACCTTGACACCTAATCCAGGAAGTTCAGCAGCATAATATCAGTAACGAAGACGATGCTGAATAATAACTATGTAAAATAATATCTATATAACACCTATATAACACTGCAGTATTTTGGGAACATGCATGCTTACTAAGCCGGGTGTTCCATTCAAAAGCAATATGCTTTTGCTTTTGTATGTGCGATATGCACCATGTCGTAGCTATGTGTAATGTAAGACAACAAAAAAACCATGCTTACAAAGCTAAATGTAATGTTCAAAAGCAACACGCTTTTGCTTTTGTATGTGCTATACGCACACTTTTATATATAAATGGAAATGTTTTACTAAAGTATTGCGTCAACGGACAAAGACCAACACGCTTAGCCAAACGATTCAACCAAATTGGGGCACCGCGCCCGATAGGGCGCGGTGCAACAACTAGTCACTATCAAAAATGTGAGATTAAAATCAAAGGTTTTAGTGAGACTAATTGATTTGGATAAGCTAAGATTTCCTTAACCAAAGTTTGACTTATATTCGCCGATGGTTATATTCAATCTTCGACCATCTCAAATGTCTTCATTAACATTCAACAATGTCTAAAACGAACTACAAAATTCAATTGCTTGTCGGATTATTCTTATTTCTTCTACTTCTCTCTTATATACTCATTTCTTGTCAATTTAATTGTAAATCATTACAAAGCAAATATATGAAAAGAAGTTTTGAAAATAAAATAAAATAAAATAAATAGGTGATAGTGATTGTACTTTTTTATCATTTTGCTTTTTCTAGGAATATGTTAGACTTCTTGTCAATTCATTTTCTTTTATAGGAGAAATTTATTGAATTTATTTCATAACGGTAGAATATGAAAAGTTTAGCATTATAAAGTGGAGGAATGTTTGACATATGAAGGTTTACATAGGATTAGTGACTAGTCTATTTTTACTTTTTTTTAGGAAAAAAAAATTGATCTAACATGTAAATGTAGTGCGTCCCATGTCATTTTATTAGTTACTCAATATATCATTTTTATGATATTTTACAAACAATAAAACGTCAAAGATTAAGACTTTAATATGGATTTTGAAATTAAATTTTTGTTTAGTTTATTTAACACTTATGATGAGTCATAATTATATACATATTTAGGCCTCCCCTTAATTATTTTTGATACGGTTTTCGTGCTAGTTTATAGCATTTACATGCCTTTTAAGTTAGAATGTCGATACTTCCGCCTTTTGATGTTTAATGCAGGAATGATGCATTTGAGGAGCAAATGAATAAGATGGGCATCGCGGAGTGGGCATGAAGGATACACGAAGCATGGCACGAGAATCCATAAGAATGAAGGAAGAGAAGTTAAGAAGAAAACACGAAGAAAAGAGCTTCTTATCATTAGTGCCTCCTTTGAAGAGCCATAC
>LHUT01007708.1:0-10559 GCA_001412135.1 Silene latifolia subsp. alba | reverse complement strand
CTGTCTTTTTTTTTTTTTTGTTTTGCTTTGCTTAACCTTCGAATTTACTTTTTCTCTTACTGTCCCATTTATTCTGCAGTCCGTATTCTATAAACTGAGACAAATAGCTACAGTCAGAACAGTTGTTACTTTCATACTTCAGCAAACATTCATCTTGATACTCGTTTAGTCTTTCAATATTATTCGAAGTATCTTCTCATCTCTTTTGTTCTCTTTACTCACTTTAATTCAATAAAGTTGAAGTTAATTTTTTAAATAGTACCTAATTCACCCCCTCCCCCTCTTAGGCACTTGAATCCATAAACTCAACAGTTTATTCGAACGTTTTCATTTTTCATAATAATTTGGTGGCGACTCCTAATTGCAAGCCCGTTTAAACCCTTTTACTAGTTTTAGAGCTTTACAGATCGATATCAAACTCATGACGTGCTCTCTCAGAGGCTGCATGGGCAGGTGTCATCTCGTCGTGGTTGTGGTATACCCCAATATATACGACTTTGTGAAATAATAAATCAGAAACGTTATCGAAAACTTTGTTTAAATATATTAAAAGTAGTGATGCTTCAGTTTAACAAAACTTAAATTTATCATGCATGTAATAAATCATTTCACTAGGGGTGATAGTGAGACGAGATAACTCGCGAGCAGCTCGGTCACAATACTCAGAAGTTCACAACTCAATAAAAGTTCAACTCGTGCCAGCATGGCTCGAGCTTGGACTTTGCTCGAGCTTGGACTTGGCTCGAGAACTTTACAAGTCAAACCGAGCAAGTGTTAGCTCGGCCCGAAAAGTTCATAAGCGGCTCGAACTTATGTAATTATATAAAATGCTAGTATAGATCTCGCGCATGCATGCGCGGTATATAGAGCTTTTACATTTTAATACATTATTTATAGAACTTAAATTGATGCGTTATTAATTCCATATTTCACCCTTTTTATTTTAATATGAAAAAAAAGTGGAAAACTTAAGAGAATTGAGCGAAGTCGTAAAATATGTATTTTAATGAATTTTTTTTTTACCACAAAACTAATGATTTCAATTTATAACTTTTCTCTAAAAATTTTGATGAATCTTTTGTTAGTAATTTATAATTTTTAGATTTATACCAATTTTGTTTTATTTTAATCAGACAAATGTAATTTAGAGTTTAGAGAAGATTATAGAGATTAAAACATTAACGGATTATAACTTAATAAAAAAATAATAACTTATTAAAAAATAGCCTTGTTTCCTTATTTGAGGAGATTTCTTTTGGAGGGAAAAGTTTTGAGAAATTTTATTCTCTTAGTATAGAAGATAGTATAGGAGATTTCAATTATTTTATAAAAAATACTTGATCATAGTAATATTTTTGTATCACCATATTAGATGTTCTCACTTATTTGCATAATATTTTTATATAAACCTTCGAATTCTGCTACTGAAAATATTGATTGAAAAAAAAAATTAAACAATTATATATAGGCTCGAGCCGGCTCGAGCTCAGGTTTAAGCTCGCAACTTATGTTAAAGTTCAGGTTTAAGCTCACAACTCAGTCAAAGTTCAACTCGTGCCAGCTTGGCTCGAGCTTGGACTCTGCTCGAGAACTTTACGAGCCAAACCGAGCAAATGTTAGCTCGGCTCGAAAAGTTTATAAGCGGCTCGAACCTATATAATTATATAAAATATATCAATTATTTTATAAAAATACTTGATTATAGTAATTTTTTTGTATCACCATATTAGATGTTCTCACTTATTTGCATAATATTTTTATATAAACCTTCGAATTCTGCTAGTGGAAATATTGATTGAAAAAAAAAAGAGAATTTAAGCAATTATATATAGGCTCGAGTCGGCTCGAGCCCTGATTTAAGCTCGCAAGCTTGATAATAAACTCAATTTTTTTAAAATTTTACTCATACTCGACTCAGCTCGTTACCATCCCTACAACTCACATCTTCGAACTAAAACTAGGAGTAATAGTGTAGTCTTTCATTTTCTCTGACTGTGATTTCTGTGGACATTAGACGATGACAATTACAAAGCTTTTTAAATGTAATTAAAATGCATCAGTAGTATCGTAATCAATTGTGAAAGTTATAATCTTTATCAAACTTATCCATGTTGTCAAAAAAAAAAAAATCAAACTTATCCAAGGATGCCCTATTCGAAGTCATATATAAGTGACATAGAGGTTACTCTCTGACGGGTAGCATTGTTCACCACCAAAGAAACATCAAGTTTGGAGTATTCTTTTTACACCGAACATGTTGTCGTGACCACTTTATTCTTCATTACTTCTTGACCTTAAATTTGTGAGGTACTTGCTAATGTTTAATGCAATTAAATGGTTAAGATGTGTTTAATTTTGACTGATTCATCCGTAGGTAGATTATACATTCGATGTATTTACCACCATCAGTTGTATAGTTTCTGAACATTATAATAAAGTTTTTGAATTTTATTTTCAAAACTATAAGTTTTACTATAAAGTTTCTGAGTTCATTACTTAAATATTAAGGTCAAAAAATTATAATAAAACTCAAAAACATTACATACTAGTTTGAATGCCCGTGCGTTGCAACGGGGTAATTAACTTATTTATAATGCAAAAAAAAAAAACCACGGGGTAATTAACTTATTTATAATTCAAAAAAAAAAAAAAAAAAAAAAAAAAATTGTTAAAATTTTCTTTTTTTTTTTTTTTGGTGGGAGTAATTGTTAAAATTGTACAAACTACAAAGGTAGTAGACCAATTCCCTTTGAACAAGTCTAGAATCACAAAACACCAAATTCATCATCAAAGAAACATTTTCAGAAATGAGGCACATTGCATTTCGTTTGCCAACAATTAGTTTCACCCAATCACAATTTCTTGCACTTGTCTGTCTACTTATTAAAAATTAAAAATACTGCAAATTACAATACTTGTTAAATTCCTCCACAAAATCCTCACATAATATAACATACTCCTATTACTAACACCATCATAGTCCACGATCTTTCCTTACTTAAATTTCCCATAAATTGGAATTAAGGGTTCATTCATAATTCATACTAATAAATCTGATTATAATCTCATTCATTTTCAACAAATTATTCAACAATGGCGGTTCAATGGATTCTTGTATGTCATGGATTGATCACGCTTATGGTGGTAATTTCATTCTTATGTGGGCAATGGCCCATTTTTCAAGGCACTTTCGTCGAACGCTTTCATAATTTTCTAACTTTTGGCGCTTATGAATATTTTCTGTAAGTTTTTTTCTGCTATTATTTCATTTTTTGTTGTTGGTTTTTTTTTTTTTTTTGCTGATTGTTAATTGGAGTTGTTGGTTTATTAATTATGCAGGAAATTTGTGGCAAAAGTGTGTGGAGAGCGAGGGGAAAATGCTGTCATTTCTGTTGAGTATTACTGTTGTTACCGCTCTAACCCTACTTTGCAGGTAATTTTTTTTTGAATAAAAGATGATTTTTGTTTACTGTTTTTTCATGTTAGTTTTGTAATTTGTTAGATCTCTTTGAAAGTTCTGATCTTTGGGAGTTTTCTAATGTCTTTTTTATTCTATAATTCGTGTACTTGGAATCTTTAATTGTTCATCCTGGAACGATAAAAAGAAGCACATCCAGTTTGCGAGCGCCCTTGAGGCACTGGGTTGATGTTGTTGTAACGTTCTTACAATCTGGAATGATTAGTGTTTTGTAAGATAATACTCCCTCCATCTCGGTCAATTGTTGTCCTTTGGTTTTGGCACAAAGACCAAGGAAAGAGGAGGAGGCCAATTGTAAGATGACAAATGGACTAAATTGAGTATGAAAGATCTGCTCATCAAATGCAATCCTAAAATAGAAAGGACAACAATTGACTGAGATACCCAAAATGGAATAGGACAACAAATGACCGGGACGGAGGGAGTAAGCATTATTCAAATTTGATAAGCCATATAAATTCAGCAACTGTATTATAAACCAAATATAGGAAAGTAATTAATTTCCTTTCCTTTCTACCTAAATCCCATTTCCCAATCACAGGATAGCAGGCGAGCCTCTAATAGTCATGAACTTGTTTTGTTAGTTCAGCGATGGGTGTCTTGAATTGGACAGCAACCCTGCCTGAATTGTATCTCCTAGCTCCTTTGTTAGGTTGTTGCTGTACCTCTATTCATGAGGTTTCTGTAGAATTTGGCACTGACCCAAAGTGGAATGTATTGCCTGATGATGATTATAAAGTGTTTTGATGTGATAGACTGATCCCATGATTTTAACTTGAAGAGTGCTTTTAGTATGGGGAAGTAGATGTGTAATTAATGCAAACCCCTTAAGAAATTATCAAATAGGAAGGTGGATTTAAATCAAGAACTCAAGAAATACTAATACATGAGTATATCATTGTCGACCCATTTTGTAAGTTTTCTTGTGAGACCAATGGTTTAAAATGTGAGGAGGAGAACTTGAGAATGAAGCTTTTTAAACTGCTTTGTTAAAGTTGCGTAAGAACATGTAGCTCTCAGATGTTCCAAATGGTACTCCTATTGATCTGATTGGATTTCTAACATAACCAGTGGCTAGCGAATCTCATTCTGTACTTGAATCTATTGTAGCGTCTAGATTTGATCCTTGCTTATGCATGTATGCCACTCTGATTGAATTACACATCTAATTTGAGTTTTCATTTGCATGGAGCCAGTGACTCCCTATTTCTTGGTTTTGGTATATGATGGGATGGAGCAAAATGTTTAATAAACCATCTGCAATTGTATTGTGGGGTGACCCTGGAAATGGCCTTTTTGTGTTTTCTTTGCATTCATACATCTCACTTCTGCTCATTCCGTCACTAGCAAGAGCCTTGAGGCATTTCTATTAACTTAAGTTCCGCTTTGCATCTCGCTTGGATGGGGAGACAAGAGTGTAGGGAAGGGATGGGAAACATAAGGATCCAATACTCTTCACTTCAATAGCATTGCAGTAGGGGAGGGGAAGAGAGTAGTGGGAATAGAGGGGATTAGTTTTTCGTTCCTCCAAAAAATCCCTTACCTTAAATACCATTGTGCTAGGGTGTTGAAAAGGAAGTCAGGGAGGATCAAATGTCCTTCCTCTTTCACAAATCAGATCACGCGGACACTTCTTCTCTTCTACCGTCACATGCCCTTTTCTTTCTGTTGCAAGCCCCGTCATCCTCCGTATATCTCTGATTCCCTCTCCTGATATCCCTCCTATTTGGGCTTCTCTATATAAGGATTACAGTATGTATTCTTTTCCCTCCACTTTCCTTCTTTCCCTTCCGCTTCTCTCCTTTTTCATTCATAGCTAGATTGTAGAGTCTAAGAATACTGTTGTTATCTCTGAGAAATGTGTTCACTGAAGGAAGCCCTCCATCATTTCGATCACTATTTTCTTAATGCTTAAGCTTGTGGAGTTAAGAATGTTGTCATCACTCATCATATTATGTCATGCTAGACCCTTGAACTGAAGAGCTGTCGTACTTGTTAATGAGGGAGTTGCACTTTCAGGTTTATCATTTTGAGGTAAAAAAGGTCTAGGCATCTGGATTTTGGTAGGTATGTAGGTTTTGCTTACTTGTTCTTCCGAGTCAGAATTGTTATTTGACACAGCCTTAATGTTCATTTTTAGATATTATTTTGTTAGAATTTAGGTTGACTTAATTTGAGAGAGAGAGAGAGAAGTTCTTACTTTGATAATTTATTNTCGAAAAGATGATTCATGTCAGCCGACCCCAAATCATTTTGGGATTAAGGCTCTGATGTTGTTGTTGTTGTTGTAGAGAGAGAGAGAGAGAGAGAGAGAGAGAGAGTCAATCGTTTTGGTGACATGGGCACAAAAGCAGACGATGTTTAGTACACCTCAAAAGTATAGTACTTCTCCAATTCTCCTTCCACGTTTATGCTCTTTTCCCATTTTCTCTTTTGCAGTCCCTTAGCATAAGAATGTAATATATCCTGCATTTGATGTTTGTACAGTGGTATCCTCAACCCCTTTGTGGGCTTCAATCATCCATGACTTTCTCTTTCGTGCCTTTTTTCTGCCATCATATTTCGGGCTAATTTTACCCCCTTTTCTCCTTTTTTTCATTTATAATCTTCCTCTATCTCTACGTCAGCCTCCTTTTTGTATGCTTAAGTGAGTTGAAGATTTTCTAAAGGTTATCAAATACATGTTTAAATAAGTATAAAGACGTTTACACTTTAAGGTAATGTTTGTTAGAGACTTAGAGTGTGCTAACCTGGGGTAATAATGTTATTGTTTTTGTTTCGTCGTCGTCGTTCTTCCCCATTTTCTGTCTACCATTCTGCTTTTGGTTTAACCTTAAGAAATGTTAATTATGATCGTGTTCATGTTAACTGACCTCAAATAACTTATGCTGTTCTTATTGCTAGAGACTAATCTTGTGAATTTACTAGAGCTTATGGATGGATGTTCTAAATTTGAGTCAATAGGCACCATATGAGATCCGTCTAGAATTCTTCATCTTTATACTTTTATAGTTAGTTACACGTGCCTCTTGTTTGTGTGACGTTGCTAATAGATTTTATGAATATCACTGTCGCTCACGTCCATGTGTTATGCATTTGGCCTTGCAGATCTTGTATGCTGCAATATTATCGGCAACATACTACTTCATAGTGCAATCTTCATTTGCTTACATTCCTAATTATTATTTGAGTGATATTCACAGGTACTATACTCTCCAAAGATATGTGCATGATGGATTAGGTTGCATGTTAACTGTTAAAGACGTTTTGTGTTGTTAATCTTTTCAAATTTCTCCTATTCGTTTCTTGTTTTTGCAGGTATATAAGCATTGTGGCAATTGGAGTTGGTGTTTTCCTGTTTTTACTGACAAGTTTTTCTGATCCCGGAACTGTGAAGGCTGAGAATGTATCTCAGTATATCTCTGCGTACCCTTATGATAATGTCATATATTCTGAGCGAGAATGTTCAACTTGCAAAATTTTGAAGTGAGTTTCATATCTCAATATTATGTCAAGATGGACCCGTATAACTAAAAATATTATCCAATACTCACTATAGTCACTAATCCACTAAAAATTGAATTTGAAGAATAACTACCCAATATTATTGATAATTCTTATCGTTATCTTATCATGAGAGCCTCTCATGATAATGTGTGCATATATCTTAATTAAAGATTTGTTCTTTCAATCAGCTTGTGCTCTCTGTAAGCTGATAATTCTTTCGGGCTTGTGTAGGCCCGCACGATCCAAGCACTGCAGTGTATGTGACCGCTGTGTTGCCAGATTCGATCACCATTGCGGTTGGATGGTTTGCATCACTTGTCTACATGTTTCTTGTTTAAGATATACTTATCACCTTATCTCTCTTAGACTTTCCCTTGCTCAATATTTATTCACTATTTTTTTGCTGCAGAATAACTGTATTGGGGAAAGAAATACTAGGTACTTTATGGCCTTTCTTCTCTGGTGAGTATTTCTTTTGGTTTGGTAGCATTAATAGTTTTTTCATGCTGAAGATTCTAAGATCTAAATGAACAAAGTTATTGGAATCTGATTGTTTCGTTAATTATTCATTGCTTTTTTCTTGTTTTTTTTCCTGGACTCCTTACATTTTAAGGAGGATTAGTTTATGCACTCCTCATGCTTAATATTTTGGCTTTGAGTTTTTGAAACTAAGACCACACAAGTGTTGCGAATGAATTAGGAGAGCCTGGTTTACCGAATTCGCTTGATTGCCTAACGAATCGCGAATCGATTCACGCAAATTACAAATTCAAATTACATTGAATTATGGTGTTTGGTTATAATTTTTATCGAATTATGCTCTGTTTTGAGCGAATTGCAATTAAGAATTCAAATCGGTTGTATTACGAATCTGGTCACCATGAGCAGAGCACATCCTTGACCTTAAGACAGTCTCTAATAAAAATTACTCCATAGCGTGTTTAATTGCCAAAGATGGAAGTAAATAGGCTTTCAGTTCCTAGTTGTAACTTGTAAGAGTTCTATGTTTCTGCAGGCATTTTTGTCTCTGTGTATATGGATCTATTGCCCTCAGTTTGATTCTCGCAAGTCGATTGAAGGAACTCAAAATTATTCATATTTTAACCGGTAAGATCTTTGGTCTTTCTTAATTTCACTTTCACAGAGACCCCGTGCCGCATTATTGTACTTGAGATAACTTCTGCTCTTTGTATGCATTTGCAGTTTATTATGGAATTGAGAATTCGTTTCGAGGCTTAGCTCCGCATGTTGCACAGGTGACAACTAAAAAGAAACATGGTCTATTTGCATTATTGCATACTCCCGTCTTCCCATTCATTTGTTTACCTTCGATTACAATATCCTCACAATTAGTTAAAAAGCTAAACAAATGATTGGGACAGAGGCCAGTATTTGGTAAACGGTTTTCACTTTTCACCAGGAGTATGGATTGACTAATTTTCTTCTAACATCTTTTGCCCGTGAACAGTGGTTATTGAGCTCGTATAACACTCAGATACTTCTTATGGTGTTTCTTGTGGTTGTTTGCTTGCTGATGGCTGCTTTCTTCGGGTATCATGCAAAGCTGTGTTATTCAAATACCACTACGAACGAGGTATGTCTCCCCCTCCTTTCGCTGTACTTCTAGCCGAACATTGATGAATATTGGATTCTCTAATACCGTGATTGATTCCATGCTTTATGGAAACAAAAACGATGCAAAAACTGCAAGAGAATTGGGAAACAAACATGGCAAGATTTGTAAAGTACTCCCTCCGTCCCAAACATTTGTTTGCCTTGATTTAAAATACCCCTCACAAAGAATAAAAAAGGCAAACAAACGATTGAGACAAAGGGAATAGATGCATATTGTGTTCCCTAAAGGTGACGTCAATATCACATTAGCATTTTTTCCTTATATCATTTTTAGAGGATTTTCCATTTTCTATGGAGCCAAAGTATTATGTCTTGTTGGTTCCGAATAATGATGGAATAAAGCAAAATGGCTTGATAAATTTACCGTGCTTCTTTCTTTTGTGAAGTATTGGTCATTCGATGTAGTTTTCGACGCAATTTTCATCTTGGGTCAATTGGAAACAGTCTTCTTGTGTTGCTAACACAAGGGTAGGGTAAGACTGCGTACATCCGACCCCCCACACACACCTCGCAATTTGCAGGAGCCATTGAGGCACCCTGGTAATGTTGTTGTATCGTCTTTAGAGGATCATAATGGAGTAAAGCCTTAATGACTCTCTAAGTTTTGATATTTTTTTTTATATTTTGATTTACGATTTGGTTGGTTGATTTTTGACGTTTTTGTTATGAGTCATCTGGAAACTACTTCTACTTTGTGGTTTTTTACGCACTTTCCTTGGTCATTACTCCGCCATTGATTTTGTGAAGTGTTTGTGAAGTTTTTTCATGAGATACTGGGGTAGCAGGGTAATGTTATTATTATCTATTTTTCTTAGATTCAACTGCAAGTGTCAGGCATGACTTTTTGTGAAGTTTTTTCATGTTTTTTGCGTAAAATGAAGTGTCGTGTCAGAAGAAGTGTCAGGTTGATATGCAACATGCGCACCCTATAGGCTACAGTACAATGTCAGAGTATCATAGCCAAATATAGGAAGTGATCAAGTTATGATTTTCTCCCTTTCTTGTTAGACATATAAATGGCAAGACTACGAAAGCCTGCAAAGGAAGATAAACGAAGCGAAGGCTAGTGCATCAGCGCTCAAGGCAAGCCTTTCTGGTCTCAGCCTTGAAAACAAACCTCCTGAGAGCAAATGGAAGTCCTTTTTCCGGAGATCGCCTCTCAAGGATGCAGAGGTGGTGGCTAAAACAAACATTTACGACAAAGGAATAGTCCACAATCTCTCTGAGATCATCTTCCCTTTCTCTACTAGATCCACATTTGTGACCGCAACAACAAAGAAGGCCAAAGTAAAGGCAAGGTAGTGGAAGCAGTGGTAGATCATCAGCTTTGTGAGCCATTATTTTTTGTCAGGGGTGACTTCCCTCTCTCGGAGTTGACAGTCGGTAAGAAATGCTCGAGGGAGAGAGGGATCGTGACACATGCACACCATTGACTGTTGTGTTGCTTCAATGGCGATTGCAGTGACAGTGGATTACAGTGTCTTAACTTTAATTTGTATCTTCATTTTTTCTGGCAAGCGGTCAGATGTTGGAGGAATTGTGTGTGTGTAATATTGTAGAACAGCTAATTCGCCTAATTGCAAATTTTAGATAAGTATAATTGCACATATTTAAATATTTAATTAGCCTTTGCCTTTAATGTCAAGGTTAAGTTTTGTTGTAATTTTTTGCTGAAGTTATGAGGTTAAGTTGTTAGAGATTTTTTTTTTTTTTTTTGTATGTCGCAACTGTATTGGAAAGAACATCTAGTTTGTTCGATTTAATAAAGTTAAATTGGATAATCCCATACTAAATAGCGACAAATCTTTGTTTTCAGTCTGTTTCACTCTGCCTTGTTCTTTTGGACTGAAACTTGTTTGAACTCGCCTAGGCCGAAAATTTTATGTGCGATTTGATCTACTAAAAAAATTTGTATAGGCGCTGTTTGGTAAACGGCATA
>LHUT01007706.1:0-10560 GCA_001412135.1 Silene latifolia subsp. alba | reverse complement strand
AAAGTCGATTATATAAGGAAGTTATTTATAATTAACTCTTTTTTTTATTATGTTTTATTAATGTATATAGATTAAGTCTTGTAAATTTTTATCAATATTATGTTTTTCAAATTCGTACCCAGATGAATTAGGTTGTTTATCGTTGGTTTTAGTTTTTTTTACCACATTTTGCATTCAAGTTTTTTGAATTTTCATTATTCCGAAGTAGCATAGTTTTATCATATAATTATGACGCTTTATTTTGTGTAACTGTGTTATTATATAAGCTTAAAATTGATTCTTCTAAAGTGTAACTTTGACACTGTGAAAGTGTAACTTTGATTATTTGAATTGTAACATTAATTTTGTGAATTGTAACATTGATTTTGTGTACCATTGATTTTCTGAAGTGTAACTCTGTCACTCTTGAAGTGTAACTCTGACAATCTGGAAGTGTAACTTTGATTTTTTGAAGTGTAACATTGATTATCTTTTAAATGAAGTATAATTTTAACACTCTTGAAGTGTAACTCTGACACTCTGTAAGTGTAACTTTGATTTTTTGAAGTGTCACATTGATTATCTTTTAAATGAAATGTAACTCTGACACTCTAGAAGTGTAACTTTGATTTTTTGAAGCGTCACATTGATTATCTTTTAAATGAACTGTAACTCTGGCAGTCCTGAAGTGTAACTCTGACAGTCCTGAAGTGTAACTCTGATTTTTTGAAGTGCAACATTGACTATCTTTTAAATGAAGTGTAACTCTGACATTCCTGAAGTGTAACTCTGACATTCTGGAAGAGTAACTTTGATTTTTGATTTTTAACATTGATTATCTTTTAAATAAAGTGTAACTTTGACATTTCTGAAGTGTAACTCTAACACTCTGGAAGTGTAACTTTGATTCTGAAGTGTTATTTTGAATGTCTGCAAGTGTAATTTTGATTTATCTGTAAGTGTAATTGTGAAATTGTTGAAGTGTAGCCATGAAAGGTTGGATTGTAAATTGTGTTCTTTGTTTATTGAGTTCTTCAGATGGCTTCTGATGAAGAACGACCTGAAGTTGAAGAGGGTGATCAATCTCTTCCTACTCTCACTGTCAAGTGTCGCCCGAATAGGCTTTTTAAATTGATAAGAAGGCTTAACGATGCCCAGCGAGCTGCTGTTCAGAGGATAGGTTTTGGGGAAATGCTTCATCTTAAGCTCAGACGTTATCCCTTGGCTCATGTACCGTTATTTATCGAGGCATTTGGTGATGAGTTACGTGTATTTAGGGCGTCTTAATTGAAAGAGTTTATGGTGACCGAGCATGATGTATACGACTGTTTCATATTACCGCTTGGTTCAAGACCGTTGGAAATTGTGCCGATTGGGAAAATGCCGGGGTCCCAAGATGAAGCAAACATGCGTTTGAAAAATCTTTAGCAGGAAAAGTTCAACGTAAAAACAACTTCTGATTCTATTCTGTTAGGCACGGCTTTCAATCATATTGAGACTAATGCCTTCAAAGACAGTGGCGATGAATTATGCAGGCTCTTTGTGCTGCTTTGTATATCTTCATTCTTCACCCCGCTTTAAACAATGTGCTTGATATGAAGCTTTTGAAAGCCGTTGAAGAGGTAAGCGCCATCCCCCACTATAACTGGTGTTCACCGGTTTTAGAAGCCATGGTACATGCTGCAGCAGATGGATCAGATTTAAAAAAGCGAAGTCCCATTTGCTTGGCTGTATCCCGTTTTGAATGATCACATACTTTCGGCGTTACGATTTTCGTGGTAAGAGCTGTCCGTATGAACTTCCGCTTATCCAGTATTGAGATAATAAAACTCTGAGGAAGAGGTTAAAGGATGAGCTGGGTCATGGTCCTTTGGGTCGTTTAACCCTTTCTAAGGTCAAGTATCCCCGTTGTTTTCAGAAGCCTAATCCTGTGGTCAGTGAGAATAAGGTTTGCGCAATCACTAGTCCGGGCGTCCCTCAACTTCAGCTTCCTTCTACGGTGGCTACAATAGCTAATAAGAAGTTCATTCAGATTAAACTGCCCCCGGGAGTCGAAGATGATGAGGAGTTGAAAGCTAGGTTTTTGGATGTAAGTATGCTTTTTATTAATTGCTTTAATATGTAATGCAATTTCATTATTTATCTTAGAGCCGAGACACTGGAAGCTTTAGTATTAATTATTTTTTTTGTTCCCAAGATATAATTGCTAATTTTTTGTATTTTCAATGAAGCTTCTTGGAACGTAACATTAGTTTTGGATTGTTTATATAAAGGTTGTACATGAGCTATATTTGAAGATCCAAAGGAACGCTATTGCCTTCCATTCATGGTATGCTGATGCAACGTCGAAGATCAAAAGTTTCACGGGTGGTGTTAGTTCTTCGGCTGGCGTTCCGTCACAACAGATGCATGATTTGTTAAAATATACAAAGCTGAAGTAATATGTCGATGAAGTTGGAGATATAGTGTTACGACCGAAGCAGTCGGTTGATAATGCTAGTATATTACAAGAAGAGCGAAAGTCAACCAAGACCAAAAATTGGTGATCAAGGAACTGGTTTGGGTTCTAAAGACGGAGAGTAAGTGCCGGCAAAATATGTTTCACTTAGAGATGATGATGTTAGTGGTGAGAGAGATGTCGTACCATCACAGATAATGGAGACTGCTGATTTTTACAACACGACTGGACTGAATGAGGCTTATCTAAGAGAGCAAGAGGAAGAGGGGGGCGATGGAGACGAACCCTCTCAAACTGAATTCTCACAATTATCTGATGTACAAATTTTGGTAGCGTTTTATAGTCCTTCTGATATTGAGGAGGCGGTGAGGAAAGGCAAAGAATGCAATCATGAAACCGTGGAAGTGGAAGCGCCAATGGACCGAGTGTTGGCCGAGACAGAAATTCACATGTGTGGGAAGGATGGTCCAGAGGATGTGCGCAAGGTCGTTTTGGATGCTGTAGTTCCGCCACCGGAACATGCTTCATCCTCATGTTAGGTAAAGTTTATCTAGACTGCTGACATTGACAATGCGCTTCGTGGTTTATCTGATTGTGGGGATGTGGCCCCTAAATCAAAATTTGATGGTGATGGAGATGTTATTGGGGGAAGGGACGGATGATATTGTACAGGATGTTCGTGAGAAGGAGGATGGTGAGAAGGAGCCTGTGAGATCAGTTGGGGTAGGGGATAAAGACGGTGTACAGGTGATGGATAAGGATATTGTTGAAGCCGGGGAAATTGAAATTAAGTCACCGGAATTTGGTTTGACCTTTTTCTCCACCGCCGACTTGAAAGAGGCTTTTCATGGGGTGCCAGATTCTGGTCTTGGTACGATGAAACAGCAAGGGGCCCTTGAACCCAATGAGGGAGTTGATATGGAGGTTGTACAGGAAGGGGTGAAGGAGGTGGCTGATGTGGACGTTAATCCAGGCCCTGTCGATCATCCCGTCGAGGCAGTGGATACAGATGTTGCCAAAGCAGTGGGGAGTCAAATGAAGTCACTCCAATTGGAGTCGACTTTTATGTCTACTGCTGACTTAAAAGAGGCTTTTCGTGGTGTGCCAGATTCTGGTCTTGGAACGGTGAAACAGCAAGGGCCCCCCGAACCCAGCGAGGGAGTTGATATGGAGGTTGAACAGGAAGGGGTGAAGGAGGTGGCTGATGTGGACGTTAATCCAGGCCTTGTCGATCAGCCCATTAAGGCAGTGGATAAGGATGTTGCCCAAGCAGTGAGGAGTCAAATGAAGTCATTCCAATTTGAGTCGACTTTTATGTCTACCGCTGACTTAAAAGAGGCTTTTCGTGGGGTGCCAGAAGCTGGTAGTATTATGGGAGAAGAGGCTGGCCCTTCTGAAAATATTGGTGAGGTAACCTATGTTCCGCATACTAATATGATCCACCATCCATTCTTACTTCATTCAAGTGAGCCGCTACCGTGTATGGATGTGGTTCCTGAGAACCTTGGATGTTCAATGGACTGTGGGCAACCCAATCCCGACCAAGAATTTGTCACCGATGAACTTCAGCGCTTTAAGAACCTGGTTGACACGGTATTTAGCCCGAGGAAAGATGTAATGGATTACGTGTTAAATATGCCAGTGATCAAAAACAAATGGTAATTCGTTTAAATATAAAGTTATGTTATTTAATTTAATTTAATTTAAAACTTGGACTTGTTTGAATTTATATATAATTAATAAACATTTGTTTTGCAGGGAGAAATTGGTAACGTATACTGAATTTCTCTTCATAAGTCGGGAAGACATGTTAACGCTTCTTCCTGGTTAGTAAATTATGGACAATGTGATTGAGTGCTGGTGTTTGTTACTTAATTAGATGATGGGCGTGAATACTTCACCTGTGGCAACTTCTCGTTGTTTCATTGGTCTTAGCCATACCGTAAGTGTTCTCTAGTTACACTTTCATAGTTTATAAGGTTACAATTCTGTAGCCTCAAAGTTATACTTTTATAGTATTCAAAGTTACACTTTTACAGTCTTGAAGGTTACACTTTTGTAATTTTCAAGGTTACACTTTTGTAACCTGAGAATTACACTTTTGTTTTCAAAGGTTACACTTTTTGTCAGTTTTCAAGGTTACACTTCTGTATCCTCAGAGTTTCACTTTTTAAGTCTTCAAGGTTACACTTTTTTTAGTCTTCAAGGTTACACTTTTTTAAATTCAGAATTACACTTTTACAATCTACAAGGTTACACTTTTGTTAGTCTCTAAGGTTACACTTTCATACTCTTCAATGTTACACTTCTGTATACGTAAGAGTTACACTTTTTTTGTAACTGAGACTACAATTTTGTAACTAAGAATTACACTTTTACAGTCTTGAAGATTACACTTTTATAGTCTCCAAGGTTACACTTCTGTAACCTCAGGGTTACACTTTTTGTCTTCAAGGTTACACTTTTATAGTCTTCAAGGTTACACTTTCTTACTATTCAAGGTTACATTTCTGTAACCTTAGGGTTACACTTTTTTTGTCTTCAAGGTTACACTTTTTATAGTTTGCAAGGTTATACTTTTTTAGTGTTCAAGGTTACACTTTTATAGTCTTCAAGGTTACACTTTCTTACCGTTCAAGGTTACACTTATGTAACCTTAGGGTTACACTTTTTTTGTCTTCAAGGTTACACTTTTATAGTCTTCAAGGTTACACTTTTATAGTTCAGAATTACACTTTTTAGTTATATGTTCATCTGTATTAATCGCAATTTTGTTTGCGCAGTGTACCGCGTTGAATATTTGGAGGTCCCAAAAGAAAGGAATTCTTGTCGATAAAACAGAAGAGATTTTTTCATTTTGGGATACGTGGCCTGATAGTTGTGTAACTCCATTTCAGCTTGACTCAGATTTGGTGCGTCCTTAAACCCCAATCCTGTTAGGTTCATTTTTTTACCTTTTCTATAAGAAGTGTAATCGAATTTTTTTAAACTCAATGATTACTTCAAGTCTTCATCCCTGTGTTGTCTGGTGACCAAGATCACTACAGTTGTGCTTGTATAAACTTCTTAAGTGAGCTGATAGAGTACCTTGATAATCGCGCCTACGATGAAGATCTTGAGAAGTTGCCGTACGGGGGGATTGCACGCATCGCTGTAATGTTTCCATAGTTGAAGTGCCGGCTATTTTTTTTTTTTGCTTCCCTCTATGAAAGGTTGATGTATTAAAATTGCAATGGTGATTTACCTGCAGGTTGATACGATGGGAAAGTACATGGTTTCGAAAGGAATTGAGAAAGGCTCGAAGGTAAGCGGTTTTAAACTCGTCAACGTTGAATTCAGATGGCAAGGTTCCGGGTATTCGCTGAATGATTGCGGCATGTATGATACACATGCTGCTCTACTGCGGGAAGCCTTTTGAGTGTGGCTTAGGGGAAATGTATACGATTAATCTGTATCGTGCTGAAATTGCTGCCACACTTGTCCTAAGTGACATTAACAAGGCCAGGGAAGAGGGTTTACAGAGGGTGTCTGCTTTTAAAGATGTTGGTCATGTTCAAGCGAGGACAATCAAAGCTGGTGCCAAGAGGAAATCAGGTACTGATTCAGGGCTTACTTACACCAAGCGCCCCCGCCGCTCGAGTGCAGATGAAGGAAGCCCTGAGGTAATAACACCTTTGGCTGCGAGTAAGAGCTCTGATGAAGGAAGTAGTAGGGGCCGAGTTTCTCGTAGTCAACAACTATCTACGGTGAAGAGTCGTGCTTGGGGCGGGGGGGATGGGCTTGGATGCTCACTTGACTGGGGGGCAGCTGGTGTAAATGCGCTTGTTGTTTCCAAGTTTTTACGGAACAACCAATCCTTACTTAAGGATGTAAAACTTGTGCGTAAGCATGCTGTGGACTACGTGTTTTTAGACGACCACAAATTTGAAGATACGTAAGTGTTTCACAATTAGGTGTTTTCTGGAAGTTGTATTTTGGGTAATTTAATTTTGTGTCTGTTTAGTAGTTAACCTTTATTTGATCACAGCGAATAACTGGTGTGGTACAGTCGGCATACTACGCTGCGCAGGAGTGACATTATGACCCTGCTCCCTGAGACAATAATGTCCCCCAATGTGATTAAGTCCTGGTCCGTGTTGCTGAACCAACTGGAGACTGATGATAATGAACTTTCAAGGATGTCCTACTTTGGTATTTGTCATATGGTACGGTGTAATAAATTTCATCTCCTTTAAATCATGCCCTAGGTTTTAAAGCGTTTAAAAAAAAGTGTAACTGTGAACAATGAGAAGTGTAACTTATTGTGTTTAGTAAAGTGTTACTGTGATGTTATAAGGTTTGTAACCTTTACTTTTTGTCAACGTGACTATCGTTGTTCAATATCTTTTTTTTATAGGAGTGTATCATGAAGATGGTGGGAATAGTCGAACAGGGGACACAGTACGATGATGCCAAGGATAAGCTGTTCCTAGTGTGGGACACATTTATTAAGGATTGTAATAAGACATTCAGCTTGAACGCTGATTTGTTTTTCATACCAATTAAAGTCGCTGACCATTACGCGTGTGTATGTATAAATTTCAAAGCTGAGATGATTGATGTCCTCAACTATCAACATCATACTAATTGGGATACGTCTGATGTGTGCAGAGCTGCTCGTGTAATTGTAAGTCGGATGCGTGAATATTTGGATGAGTTACTATAAGATCATGGATTATTGTTGGTTTATTTTATCTTGACGTCCATCCTTACATTGTGTAGGCCTCTTCAATGAGTGACTAATTGGATTCCAGAAATGTGATCCGAGGCTACCTTATAACTGGGTTTCAGCAACAACAGATTCCATTGAAGCGCCTGAATCCAGTTCCTAGTCCCTCCGATTCGGGGATCTTTTCCATGATGCATATGCTAATGTATGAGGGTGTAACTTTTGACCATCCTGATTTCCACAGGAAAGTGTCCCGCCGTTATTTGGTATTCGAGTTGGCGGCGACCCTTCTACTAGCTGACATTAATGTCAAGCGTCCTGGTTTTTTTTGGCAAAGCTCGACTCTTTTATTGTGGGGAAAGAACAATTATGGGAAGATTTACAAAATAAGCGCAAGATTAAGCAGATATTGGGGAAAACTAAATCATATTCCCGTGCAATTTCTGTGTAATTCTGATGTGTCAGTATTATTTTTTGGTAAAACTGTGTAAGTATTGTGTTCCAACTGATGTGTAATTCTGATGTGTCAAACTGGCATTTTTTTTGGGTAAATCTTTGTAAATTTGCAACTGCTAATTGGGGGGACAATATAAGTATGAAACTGATGTGCTCAATGTGGCATCTTGTATCCAACTTGTGTTATGAAAGTGGTAACAAACAGAATTTTTGTATCAATCAATAGCCAACTTTTAATTTTGGTATCAAATTGATTCACATTTATACTTTTATGACCTTAAAGTTACACTATGAGAACCTCAAAGTTACATTTTTTTTAACACAAAGTTAGACTGTTTTTAGAATTTCAACGTTATACTCAAAGTTACATTGTTATGACCTTAAAGTTACACTTTAAGAACCTCAAAATTACACTTTTATTTAGGTCAATACTAAACCCTTCAAATTAATAAAAGTCAATGTTAAACCCTCAAAGGGTACATTACAATTCAGAAACTTCAATTCAAAACACAAAAACTAATTAAGTTCCAAACAACATCAATGTTTTGATAGTTTAACTTTGACCTTTGACAGTGTAACTTTTTAGTTTGGGCAGTGTAACCTTAGATTTAAAGTTATACTATACAAACTTCAAAGTTATATTGAACGATCACCAAAGTAATTCTACTCAAACATAAGCAAAATAATGTCTTAATGTGACATCAAAGTTCAACTTTGGAAACACAAGGGTCACTGTGGCACCCTCCCAAAAAAACACGTACAACTTCACATCGGCGCTTTCCAGACGCCTCAGTTCTCGTCTTCTTCCTCCTCTTCCTCTGTATCTTGTTCCTCCTCCTCCTTTGATTCCGACAATACCTCGGACAATAGTGGATGTTCTCCAAAGGGGTTTGGGCAGTTCCTCTTATCGTGATTCACCATTTGCTTGCACTTTTTGCACATGCGCTTGGGTTTACTTGCTAAGGCAACGACTTTTGTTTTGGATGACAACAACCTCTTAACACTCCTCTTGTTCTTGCAATTTTTAGGCTGCTGTATGTTTATTTCCTCAGTGCTTGGACAACAAAGTAGCATCTGCAATTGTTGATTTTTATTCAGTGCCTCACCTGATGGGGATAAATTGTCTCTAAATTCGCGAATCAAAGTGGAGAAGTTCTCAACAAAAGCTTTATCTTTGCGACGAAGGATACTAACAGTTTGATGAAATTCCGACCACATTGCCGACATTGCTAGTTGCACCCCGTCAATGATATCGATGTCCTCCGTCCCTTCACCATCAGAATTGAACAATCTGAAGCGAGTTGCATCTTTCGTCTATCTTTTTGCAATATAAGCATCTGGTATGGACTTCACATCATTTGATGAATAAATCCATATTAGATGCCTGCATAGTATCCCGGATCTTTCAAACATCCTACAACTGCAGCTTGCTTCCAATGTACCTGGGGTCAATAGCAATATTTGATTGTGCCTAGGCCAGAGTTACACTTTGTTAGTCTAAGAGTTACACTTCGATAGACAGCAAAGTTACAGTTTTATAGGCTTTAATATTACACTTTTGTAGGAACAGAGTTACAGCTTTGTAGACTTCAAAATTACATTTTTATAATCTCTTTGTTACACTTTATAATCTCTTTAAGGGTACACTTTTTTAGTACAAGTCTCCAGGTTACAGTTTTGTTGGCTCAGCGTTACACTTTGATAGACATCAAAGTTACACTTTTAAATTCTTCAAGGTTAGTCTTTTATAATTACAGTGATATAATTACTTTTATAATCTCAGCATTGCACTTAAAATTAAACTTAGATATGTTCATTCCACATTTGTCGTATCAAACATATCAGATATTTTTTTTAACTAGTAAGATGTCTAATCTCTGTTGAAATTAACGTCATAATTCTTTCCTCTCTGTGCGTCTTTTACGGTTGTCACTTCTACTTCTCCTCTCTCTTTAAATCCCCTGCTTTACACGTATCTATTGAGCACTGGACCTCTTCTTGGAAGGTTCTTAATATTGTATGGGTGTAAACATTTCCCCGTGTTTCTCTAAATCCACATGTGTGCTAGTCTTTGGGGACGAGGGTTTATTATCGTTGTCAAGCCTCTTCTGTGTATATCTTTGCTGGTTCATAGCACTCTTTAAAAGCATCCCAAATTCAACCAAAGTACCTGACTTATGCTCAAATCGCTTAAAAAAAACTATTTTCACTCTCTGATCTTTGTGTTGTTCTCATAACAGACCCCATCTTCAGATCTCTGCAATGTGCCATGACCCACTGTTTCCTTATAGCGTATGTGTCTGCAAACCAATCATTGTCACCGATCCCATGCTTTTGAACCATGGAGTTCCACTGAGCATCGGATTCTTCTGCTTGAAGATCTTCGTCCCACATAATTTCATTTAGCAGTATCATAAAATCATGATAATCGTCCCTCGTCACGCCAAACTTACTTGGTACCTTGTTAAGTATATGCCACATACAAAATCGGTGTCTTGCTATCTTGAAAACAAGCGGGACAAATTTAATAATACCCGGATCCTGATCGGTGATAATATATTCTGGTTCATTCCCCATCATGGCAATCAAGAAAGGGCTGAAAACCCAATTGAATAATTCATAGTCCTCCTTTGCAATAAGCGCCCCGCAAAATGTGACTGATCGTTTATGATGATCTACACCAGTGAAGGGGGTGAAAACCATTGAATTCTTGTTGGTCGAGTAAGTTGGGTCGAACGACATTGCATCGCCAAACAGAGAGTAATTCTTTCGGTCAGTACCGTCAGCCCATATAGCCTTGGTAAGACTACCATCACTGTCGACATCATAGTCAAAGTAGAAAGCTTCCCGGTTTCCAGCCATCTCTTTAAAATGTTCCACAAACAACTGAGCGTCCCATTCATGAATGAAACATTTAACATCTCGATGAAAGGTCTTAAAATCATTTAAGCTAGCTCCA
>LHUT01007701.1:0-10563 GCA_001412135.1 Silene latifolia subsp. alba | reverse complement strand
AACGTCAGTTGATGCCACCATCGGATTGCATGGAAAGGTTTGTAGCTTAAGACGGCGTCAGATGGGATTTTGTATTTGTTTGGAATTTGGTGTGGTTCATGGCAATTTTGTCTAGAGGGGAAGAAGTGTAATTAAGTTGTGGTTGATGTTCGGTGTCATGCTGCTGATTTCTTGACCTATCTTGCTTATTCTTGCTAATGATTTCCTGTATTTCATGGCGTCGGAATTAAATGTTGATTCGTATGTGAACCCGCTTACTTGAGATTAAGCAATCCTTGGTGTTTTTCGGCCTTTGAAGTGATATTCTAATATCAAGAGTCATTGTGTTGTGTAGTGAAGGGGGATTTTTCAATGCTATTATGACGTTTCCAGATAATTATCCGAATAGTCCACCAACAGTGAGGTTTACGTCCGAAATATGGCACCCCAATGGTAGGTCAAGTTGCTAATTCTCTCTTGATAAATATGATATATCTGAGCTGGAATTTGTTTTCCTACCGTACCATCAATTGACTTATAGTGCTTTTTGGTTCAATTTACAGTTTATCAAGATGGTCGGGTTTGCATATCAATCCTTCATCCACCCGGTGACGACCCAAATGGGTATGAGCTTGCGAGTGAGCGATGGAGTCCAGTCCATACGGTATGTGCTCAATGCACTGAGATATGTTGTCTATACATAAAACGATGTTAAATTCTGTGGTGGAAGTTGTAACTTTCTCAGAAACCGACGAATCTGTTTATCTACTTTACAACCTGTACCTGTGTGAAACCCCATCGTGTTGATTGGTTACACCATCAAAGACGAGTTCGTTTTAAGTGTGTTGGCTTAGTGTATCTTTTGGAATAGTTAGCTGCATTTGTGTGGTTATTTTTGGACTCCTTATTTTGAAGGGAAATGGGTGGAACATCCCAAGTTCCTCCTGAAACCTTATTTTCATTCAGTTGACGGCAGATTAGTCCCCGACACACAAGTCACGGGAAAGAAATTCCTTGACGTTGATAGTTCATTTTCTTCTCACATTTCAATTGTATCTAGATTCAGGACAAATGTGATTCTAATGCTAAATTGCACATACTGTGTTTCAGGTGGAAAGTATAGTACTAAGTATTATATCGATGCTTTCCGGTCCAAATGATGAATCACCGGCAAATGTTGAAGCCGCGGTAAGTTTCGTTTGTTTCATTACCTTTCCTGATATGTTCCTATTTTGAATGGAGTAGGTTCTGGATTATGTGGAAGAAAAATGAATTGCTTGCTAAATTGAGTACACTTTTTTTTTTTTTTAAGTGAACGAGCAATCGTTTGATGCATTGTTTAAATTTTGGTCATTACATTGATGTTGCTGCCACTGAACAAAACTCCTTACCTCCACCATTGCGAGAGCCAGTGAGGCGCCAGGGTGACGTAATTAATTTATTACGGAGTACTATGTACTACTCGTCATGAATTTATGATATTATTATTGTTTGAGCAAGTCTTGTAGATTCCGCCTGAGCTGGGTTTATTTATCCCGTAACAAATTATACCTCTGGAAATAGAACTCCGATTGAAAGGGTACATACTTGCTAATTTCTGTTTTTTTTTTTACCTTGTCAAAATACGGGGCCATCTGGTGTGTAGGAAAGGTATCGGTGTGTAGTTGGTTTAGGAAAGTGTATGCTAAAACGCGTGTAAGGAGCAAAACTCGTGTAAACGAGGGCTCTGCAATGTGCGTTCAAGGATTTTTGCATGCGGTCCCTTTTCTATTAAGCATGTGCGTGAAGGAACCTGTTTGTAAGGAAGTCAGATTTTTGCGTGCCTTATTATTAAGGTATCAGTAACATTTTTTCCGTTCCATTCTTAATGTTGCAGAAGCAATGGAGGGAGGACAGGAACGGATTCAGAAAAAAAGTTGGCCGGTGTGTAAGGAAGTCGCAAGAAATGCTATAATTATTTTACCCTTTTTGTCGCTCGTTTTTGTGTTTTAATTAGCTGGTTATTTTGTGCTCTTACAATGAGAAAAACAGGGAGAGCAAAATTTACATGTTATCAGAAATAGTTGAGCCAGATGCATCTTGGTCGTGTCGGATTCTCTAGTGGGGGTCTCTGTTGCTTGTACTATTATCATTATTGTGACATTTTTGGCTTAGTCGATCTCAATTATTTGAAAAACGGCAACAAGAAATACAATTCATCCGTCGTAGAGTTATGCGTAATTCGGCGTTTCTACTTGAACGAGCAAGCAACAATATGTTGCTCTCTTAAGACTGATATCTTCGTTTTGAGAATAAAAAAGTCGAATAACACACCATGTGAATATGCAACACATTTTTTTTGTTGGTCATCAGATGTTAAACAAAAATTTGTGTATTGCTAAAATCGACAACTCGTTTCACAAAGCCCGATAGCGTGACCACCGGCAGTGAAGGCGAAAACAAAAACAGAACTAAATAGCACTCTGGTGACTTTATTGAAAGCAAACATTTGTTTGAGGTTTTAGTCGTACAGAGCTCAAGTGCTGATTAATGCTTGGGCGGAGTAACATGGCTTCCAAGCCTAACCACCATGCCATCGATATCGCGGACGTAACCTACTTTCTGGCCCCATTCCTTCTCTTCTGGTTCACTTACTGGTTCTGCCCCATTCTCCACTGCTCTCTGCTTCCATAACATACATTATTTTCCATTAAAAATTAAAATCATAGTTTAACTACATGCATAATTTTTGCTGTTCGCTTGGTTAGAAGAGAGACGTGTTTTGATTATTTGCTTCAAACATCGGTGAGAAAACTATAAGAGTATTCGAAAGCAAATGTCGATGAAATTAGCTCAAACGTAATCGGTCAATCATGTGCCTATAATAACTTATGAATGTGAATGCTTGATGACCAAAGGTCACAGGTTCAAATCCAAGCAGCCTCCAATAACTCACGAAGTGAAATTTCAGCACATGGTACAAAGCCTGTGCACTAACCACTCTTCGAGCCCAATGGACACTCGCACTTGAGTGAGGGGCGCATAATAGGTATAAATATAATAGTTGAACCTCAACGATCACCATAAGGTTTGGTTGAGATAGTTCATCTAGTACAATTTTCATCTTATGAATAGTATGATATTCAAAGAAACGGAGGGAGTACCTTGTAAGCAGTATCAACATCGGCATAATCAAAGCAGACTTCAATTGGGCCTCGTTCACGTTTAGATTGGGCCGTATGGACCGACCCTGTTACTTCGTCGGTCTCGTGTTGATGGATTGGTGTAAATGCTATTGTTGTCTGTCCACTCTCCAATTCTCCCCACCTGTAACATCCCAATAACCATTTGAAAATATTTACAGTACGGAGTACTACTTAATAGTATAATACTTACAACTTCTAGCCTGTGAAAGGTTAATCCGTCACCAGCTTGTGACCTCTCACAAAAAGGGAGAGGGGATAAGGTGGGGCACCACCCATGGACTTCCCACTCACCTCTCAATGAGTATTTTGTGAGAGAAAACGGTATCCGTCACAAGCTTGTGACGGATATCGCCCGTCTTCAATGGGATTTTGTGTAATATGTTCACTCCGATTTCATACATTTGTAAATGGAAAGGAATATTTAAATCAAACGCATGAAACTGGACAAAAAAAACGAACATAAACGAGAAAACTGTACGTGTACATTGTACTAGGCTCATGAGCTCGTAGTATTATAAGGCAAATAATAATTAAAAAGAATAAAAAATAAAAAAAAAATCGAAACTTTCAACAATCAAGTCACACAAAATTTCAGTATTTTGGTCTATGTCTTAAATTGGCTACATCTATATTGGTCTCACACAAAAGCCAAATTCTTGTTTCTGGCCATTTTTCGTTTTACGGGTATACGTGACCATTTTATTATTGAATGTAACCACAATGGTACAGGTACAGCCGTACAACCAACCTGTATTGTAGGTTATGGTAACTTGTTTTTCAATAATAGTCACATTAGACGGTAAAATGGTTACAAAATTCCGACTTATTGCTTCATACCAAAATAGATCAAAATGGCTCGTCTGAAACAAGACCAACTAACTGCACACACAAAAAAAATCACAATTTTTTTGTAATCATAGTCATAGCTAGTGAAAGCACAACAAACCTAATTATTTAATTATTACTCCGAAACAAATGCATGCATACCAACGCTGCGCTAATGCAACAGATCCCATCAGAACAAATCCTAAATACGGAGAAGCTAAAAAGAGATACTCATTCAGTCACTCCTTTAAAGTCATTTTCATACCTTTGAAAAAAGAACGTATATTTTTCAAAAACGTTAACTCGGCTTGATTCGAGGGTATATCTAATTAAGTATGTTTACCTGCGAGATTGATCTAAGCGACGAACATTGTAGCCAAAGGCATTTTCGTAAAAAGCCACAGATTTGGCGACGTCTTTCACGTACACAACCGTATATCCGTATGCTGGATTCAAACTTGATGCCATTGTTATTGTTATTGATCTCTAATCTCTTTTGTTATTTTTTTTTTTTGATAAAAAAGAAAATATAAGATCTTGATGTTCTTATGATTTAGGTATTTTTAGGCTTTTAGCTCTACAAGCTTAATAATACTTGGTGCTCATGCAAGCTCTATTGTTCAATGCCTGCCACGTTAGTTGATGGGTATTACTTATAACCAATAAAAGATTGTGTAAAACGGTTTTACAATATTTAATTGAGAATGAGACCGTCTCTTACCAAGTATATAAAAGCTATATACAGGGCTGTATGAAAATTTAAAAGTCCACCCCTTAAAAAATGGATAATGATACGACGCTACCCGGTGGCACCCAATCTCGGCGTCACCTTCTCATATGCACCCTATATTATTGTGGTCCCCCATCACATGTTTGTGATGTACCCATTATTATTGGGACCCCCACTTATTGCATGTGAGAGGGTGGCGTCGAGATTGGGCGCCACCGGGTGGCGCTAACTCATTTTCCTTAAAGAATCGTCTTTTCTGTAAACAAAATTTTATTTTGTTAATATGATTGAGAGGATGATGAAATTTAAAAAGTATTTACTCAAATTCTTGGTATAAATTAAGAAAAATTATTTTTAAAAATATTAAAAACAAATAGTTCTAGAATTTTTGGATTGATAGAATTTATATATTGCATGATGGAGTTCACAGAGGAAACAAATAAAGACATATTATTATGTACAAGTGATAGCTATGTTGTAACTTGTGAACAGAAAAACCAACCAAACTTTTTGTATCTCTCTTTAGTATAGCAAGGGCATTTAGGAGCCTCAAAAATCTTGAGGCCCTGTTCAGTTGCACCACTGAAACACCCTTAAAGACGGTCCTAAAAAGGACTTTGATAAAATTTGTAAGGGAAATTCTGTAATTTTTAAGAAAAAGCACGAGTTTCCCTTACTATTATATACAAGTTGTTTAAAAAAGAGTATAATCTGATTTTTAAATTAAGTATTGTTTTTGCTATATTATTCGGAATGAGATAAAGGGTGTTTGGTTCATAAAGCGGAAAATTTCCAAGGATCATTGAATAATCTTGGGAAGGGATTATATGAATCGAATACTCGGTATAAAATAAGACAAATGATTTACTTTGATTTTAATCATAATAAGGTTGTGAGTTTAAACTTAAATATTCAATTTAATTTTTCCAAAATAGGTAGCAAAATGGAGTACTTTTTATTCCATTTTACTTATTCAATCATATACTCTGTCACATTGCAAATCCTCATTTCACAGACCTTTTTGTTTGAAATTAAGATGGATAAAATGTGACAATTTTACAATATAATGTAAAAATTCACTGATAAAATATTATCATAGTTTATATTAAAAAAATGAAAATTTTAGTTATAGTATTTATTTATACATGGTACTTTATATGTCACATTTTTCATCTTAAGGTGACTTTTCTTATTCATATTACCATCGCTCCGATTCATCGTAGTAAGAATCACAGCTCATTGTTATAACCCAAACACAAGTTGACGCACAAAAATTAGATCGACCGTGTTATCATTACTCCAATTCACAGCTCATTATTATAACCAAAATACAAGTTAAGACACGAAAATGAGATCGATTGTGTTATTGAAAAAGGCAAATGAGTATATGACGTTTTCCTTTCTGGGTATTACTTATGACTAATAAAAGACCGTCTCTTATAAAACGGTTTTACAAGGTTTTACAATATTTAATTGAGAACGAGACCGTCTCTTACAAAGTATAATATGATAAAATGTGGAATTTATAATTTGTTTTTATAATTTACTTATGCTGAAATTAATTCGCTAATTACCAAACAGGTCTTACTTATTCCGATTCATCAGATTCATCGTAATAAGAATAACAAATCATCGTTAACCCAAACACAAGTTGAGACACGAAAATTAGATCGATCGTGTATTCGTGTTATTGAAAAAGGTAAATGGGTATATGCCGTTTTTCCTTTCTGGGTCCGTTGATTCGAGTAAAGTGTAATTATTTGGAGGGAAAGTTGAAGCAAAAAAAGGCCGAATATTCATGAACAACGACGTTGAACCATTGACAACAACTGTTAACTGCTAACTTCCAACTGCATAACTCCAACGTTCGTCAATCTCTTTCTCTCTCTTTTTCGCGACGCTTTGATCGGTCAACTTTTGATTCTGGCTTCCATGTCAGGTACATGTTCTTCAATTTGTGTTTCAACAGCGATTTTATTGATGTATTGTTGTATAATTTTTGTAATTTAAGAAATTTCGTTTGATTGATGATCTTCGTTGAACAATTGATTGAGTTTTCTTCTATGATTGATGTATTAGAATTATAATCGTTCGCATCATTAATGAATTATGAAACAATCGGTTTAATTGATATATCGGTGTATAATTTTTGTAATTTTCGAAATTTCGCCATTTTCGTTTGATTGATGTTATTCGTTGAACGATTTATTGAGTTATCTTCTCTGATAACGATTATAGGAGCAAGTGCTTGATTGATGTAGTAGAATCGTAATCGATCGCATTCATTCATGAATTATGATCTTGAGAAAGTTCTGTTAGGAATTAGCGGATTTTAGGTAAATGTTAACAGATTAGAAACGAGGTTTGATACGGCAATTTTGTGGGAAGCGTAAAATGATTGATGCACACCGCGAATATTTTGTTATAGTCTGCCGTTTGTTATCTACATTAGTGATTTGTAAATCATTGATGATGTAGAATGTTGATATCTAAACCTTTGAAATAACAGTTTGATCAAATGACTGTGTACTGAGTTTATGTCAAATTAGGGTTGCTAATTATTTTTTTTTTTTTTTTTTGACAATTAGATTGCTAAATATTTTGGAGTAACTGGAGACCTCAAATTTGTGTGTTGTTGGTCTAGAAACTTTGCTTTCGTTTTGTCGTAAATCTGTTTGTTTGTCGGAGTTCCTAGTACAGGAGCTTTTGCACGCTGGCTGGACAATTTGTTGTTATAATAGTATTAATGTGCTAGACGGCTAGGTATGAGGCATGACCAAATGAGTCGTTAGCGTTGATCTCATGTAATACGGACAGGAAGAAAGGATCAAAGGGAAAAGCTTACATGAAATACAAAATATTCGTTTGAGGCGCAGTTTTTGTAACCACATACGGAGTATGTAGCAGTGCTGATTGATAGTCTTTTGAGAGAACTTTTATTATGAAATGGAAGTTATTTCGTGTAGATGGTGTATTGAAATGGTAAGTGGTTTAGTCAGTAGTCCTTTCAAACGTTCCATGCTTTATGCGAGAATTGTGATGAAGCCTTTCAAATTCTATTTGTTTGTACGTACATCATTGATGAGGTTAGTATTAGAGGAATAGAGGGTATACAAATTGTTTTTTAAGTGAAAATGCTTTTGTTGTTGAAAAATGACACTGAAATGGAAATTGCAATGAGGAAACCGTGACAATCTAGACAGCATGGATGGGGAGCTGATTTTTTACTAGTCTACAAGAGAGACATGAATACCCGTACTTTATCTTCTAAGTTAATTTAAAAGAGGTGCTTGAATGTGTAATTTCTTGTACTGCGCGTCACCTAACTGGCTAACTATTACGGTCAATTTCAAATGTCTCCGTAATGAAATATATATGAGCATACATACAATTGATGATACAGATCATTCAATTTTGCAGGACGACTTTATCATACCTAACTTCAGATGAGAGGCACAGCCGCACTGTAAAGCCAGAGCTGCATTAGAAGACATATGATGAAGACTTAGTTCCAATTCCATGTGATTAACTCATCCTTCATCAATCTGTACGAAATTCGGAGTCTTCAAATTTTTATGTCACACATATATATCAACCTTTGAGGGATTGCAGATTGAGCTTTCATTTCTTTCTTTTTTATGACTTTAGTAGTGAAGTACTTGAGTCAGAAGGTAAATTCTGAGCTGGAAAACTTCTTTTATTCATCTCAATGGATGATCAACGAGATACCACTGTTGTAAGGCTGAATTCTAAACTGTCTCGTGTAACCTCTAAGAACAACACAATCAAAGCTGCTTTTAGGCCTGAGCATTTTACACAAAATACCCTTCGCCCTAGTGTATCTAAAGATGGTGCAGTTAGGGGAGTAGCCGGTGATGTCACATTTTTTGTGCTAAAAGTTGTTGCTCTAGAAACAGCGAGGAGAATCTCAAAATCTAAGTGCCCATTTGCTTGGCGTAGCCTTCAAGCATGCCAAATGCTATGTTATCCACCATTTAAGTGGGTTCAGAGATGGGAACCGTTCAAAAGCTTAGTGCAAGGCATGCGGGTAAGTGCTTATGTTGTGCTTCAGTTTCTGATTGTTATGCTCCTATGTAAATATGTAATACTGATAAAAAGGTGATCCTCAAACTTTCATTTTGCCAGATGTTGTCGCGACCATTATTGGTCCTCTCAATAGCAGCGGCTTTCTCAGAAAAATCAGACAATTCAAGGGCTGTCGATGACCATAATGTTTCCCCTGCGTCTGATGATTCGGATAAAGATTCATCCTCTCTACATCCATGTGATACAAAGTAATCAAGAATTATCTTATTTTTTCCTTTAATGGCAGTATTTTCAGAAAAGTATTTTGATAGAGTAATCTTTTAAAAAAATGTGTGTCTATTAGTGCTCATAACAATCTTTTGCTGTCAACTGGTTCTGTAGGATTATCGACGAGTCTTCTAGCTCCCTGTCCCTGGAGAATTGGTTGTGCAACCTTTACGAAGAGCTAGAAAAGCAAAGGATCAACTTACCGGAAAGGTGGGCATTTTCGTCTGTTTGAGTCTTTGAGAAACTATAACCATTGAACTAACTGCAACGTTTTAGCGAATGTGTCCAAAAATATCGTCCAATCTGATAATGATCTAAATATCCATTTCTAACTCTCTCAAACTGTATTACAGTCATTCCAAGTGTTAAAATAGTTAAATATAAAATTTCACTTTTCAATAGATAATACATACATCAGATGCTACGTATGCATCAGAACCCTTTTTTTCTCGACAAGGCAAACAGAATGTTGTGGTGTGGGTGGGGGTGCGAGTTATCCCTGGTTCTCTGTGAAGCTGATTATATCATCCTGGTTTCTGGTGTTGTTTCACTTATTTTGTGGTTTATAATAGGAAGAATCATCAAACCATATAGGTACATGCTTAGCATACGACAAAAAGTCTGGTTCATAATTCACTATGAAGCGACAACAAGAAGAAATAAATGAAACTGATTCTAGAATTTTTGGCATTTCACATTGCAGGTTTAATAAAACTGAGCTTCGAAGATTTTATGCTGCCGCGAATGGTGACTTTTCATGCCTACTTTCCTCTGTTAAAAAGACAATTCGTTGGAGGGAGACTTTTAATATACTTTCACGAGAGGAACTTAAAATGTGGTCTAAAGTAGTCTTTTGGCATGGATATGATGTGAGACACAGACCTTGCCTAATTGTACGCCTTGGTTTAGCTTGCTCTATACTTCCAAATCGTGATAGGCCAAGATTTGCCCAGGCCGTTGGTAAGCCTTCATTTAACGTACCAATGTCTTAAAGAACCTCCCTTTGTCTGCTACATCTTCCTTTTAGTGTTATCCTTAAAGCCATGTATCAAAAACTGTGTTCTGAAGCTCTAGATCACATGGGTGTTATGGGTCCCTGATTATCGGAACAAGAGTGTCTCAGATAAAATGTAGATGGTTTTTTACGGAACCTAGCAAGATGTGAGCCTTAACTGTGCCTTGGTGCACACCTTCATCTTTGTGCACATATAATTAAAAAGGGTTGCATAATCTGTATGATAAAATGTTGCCAATCTTCCTGCCTTCATAAGTTTCGCGTATATTGTTGGGGGTTACCTAATGATGTTTACCGTTGACATGGTATTTTAAATTTTTAATTGCTCAAGCTACAGAGTACAGCCATTGTCGTACAGATTATTGTTGGAGTATTGGCTTGTTGTGGTCAGTACAATTGCAGTTACCTTTAAGGGGTTGGAAAGTTTGAGCACTCAAAGCTTGTTATTTTCTCTTCATTGCTTCGTCAATTTTGCCTCTTAATAGTGATGTAAGCATTGTTGTCAGAATCGCGAT